>VSMD01048328.1:0-112659 GCA_008750895.1 Mirza zaza
CTCGCGGCCCCGACCTCCGCCGCTCACCCGGCCTCCTCGGGCGCCTGCTCCTCGGGCTGCCCGTCCGACTCCCCGGAGCTCCAGTTCTGACCGCCGCCGCGGGCCATGTCCGGGCCCTTGCGAGGCGGCTTCGGCGTGGAGGGCGCCCTCCGAGGACCGTCCCGCCGGCCCGCCGCCGCCCCCTTGCCCTTGCGCGGGTCCGTGGGCCCCGCCGGCTCGCGGGTAGGGTGGCCCGCAGGGCAGTGTCGGCGGCAGCTGTGCGCCGCGGCGTCGGTCTGCGAGAGCCGCGGCCTGCGGTCCCCGCCCGGCCGCTCCCCGGGGGCGTGGCCGCCCTCTGTGCGGTCACAGCCGGGTGCCGCCCTGAGGCCTGCCTCGGACTGCGGCGTCTTGGAGGGGTTTGGAGCCGGGAGGGGGCCCCTGCCGCGGTGGGGGCCCGGCTTCCGAGGGCCCGCGGCGGCCGGGGCTGCGCGTGGCATCGTGGCGGCGGGGCGAGCGCGGCCCTGCCAGCTGTGCGCCCGGAGCGGCCTCCGCCGGCCCGGGCGTGCACGGCGACCTCTCCTGCCCTCCCCTGGAAACCACTGAGGCCCCGCGCGCGGGCTGTGACGTCCCGCAGCTGCGGGCGGTGACGTCAGGCGGACTTGAGCGGCGGCGTTCCTCCTGCTCTCCGGGGTGGGCAGCGCCCCTCTCCTCCCAGCGGCGGGGCCGCCGCGCCCTCCGCCCGTCATCCTTGAGCGGCCCTCAGGCCGGGCCAGGCTGGCGGGCCCAGTGTTGGGCACATAATGGGGTCCCGCGGCGGGGGCCCTAACCGGGTCGAGTCGCCCAGGACGCTGCCAGGCGGGTACAGTGACAGGTCCCCGACTTCCCTGGGCCACTCCCAGCTCCTGGCGGGCGCGCCGCCGGCCAAGGTCGTAACCGGCCGCGGGAACGTGGGCGTGGAAAGCGGGCCGCTATCGAGAACTGCAGGCCCCGCGCCCTAGCCCAGCCCGGCTTCTGCCCGCGGAACGCCTTGTCGGGGCGGCCGCCGCTCGCCACCTTGGCATCCTTGCTCTTGCTTTGGGTCCTGTGGCTGAAGCAGGCACTGGCCCCTCATCCACGTGTTCAGTGGGGGTGAGAAATGACTTTCACTGTCCAAGAGAAATTTTAAGCTGCTCATCTCTATTCTTGGGGACATTGCTTTTTTTTCACACTCTCTGAATTGTGAATTATGCCTTGTAGGGCAGAACCTTTGGGCAGAGAACTCAGAGCTGGAGGTCAGAAATTTTGGATTCCATATCTAGATCTTATTAACTGTATGAGCCTTTTCCTCTCTGTTCTTATTTGATCATCAACAGGACATGATTGCCCTCTGCCTGCATTTCTCACAGGACCCTTGTAGGGATCAAATTAGATGGTAGCTGTGAAGGCTCCTGGTGTAGATGGTGTCAAACCTGGCTCCTCATAGGGACCACCTGGAAGCTCGTAAAAATCTCAGTGACCAGGCTGTACCCCAGACCAATTACTTTAGAGCTTCTGGGCGTGGGTCCCGACCATGGATATTTTTAAAGTTCCCAGGTGGTTGCAATGTGCAGCCAGAGCTGAGATCCACTGCCCAGCACCACATACATGCCCAGATCCAGTACTCTGTCCAGTGACATTGGTAGGATGGGCTTGTGAGGGAGAGGGATGGTTTAAAGGTGGTTGGAGCCTAGAGGCATAGAATGGGGCTGTGGACTCTGGGTAACAGCTAATTCTGGAACCAAGTTCAAATCTCAGCGCTACTACTTCTGACTGTGTGACCTTGAGCAGGTGGCAACCTTTCTGAGCCTCAATTTTCTCATCCTTTTAATGGGGATGATATCAACAGTACCTACCTTACAATCTTGTGAAGCACCTGATACATAGTGTCAACATGTTGAGATATATATATATATATATATATATATGTTTGTCTAAGCTAAAACTGACAAAGATTCTTTTCTTGGCCAAACTCTAGCCTATTCTTGGCTAGGCTTCAATTTAGGCTTATAAAGACTGAACAAACACTAACATAGTTTCTAAGAGTATAAAGCCAATCCCTGAGGTGACGCTAGATCCCTTTAGAGTGTCTGCCTGAGAAAACTCAAGGCTGTCTGTAAAATGTACTGCTTGTTTCATCCGACACCTTGGGGTAGAGCTTCTGCCTCCTGGTCTCTGTGGGAGGATAGACTCCTAACTTCAGCAATTGCCAGCTAGCAGACACAGCTTGCCTCATCTCACTTACACTGACTGGCACTTGGGAATTTTTCACTTCCCTGATTCTCTTGAACCCCTGCCTATCTTTCTCCCTATTCTCTCATCCTCTCTTCAAAATGCCCAATTACTTTTGTATGAATCAAAGTTAAGTTCATGCTGTTTTCTGTCTTGCAACAGTTATTACTGATTAAATTCTGTCCTTTCCATTTTAATTAGTGTGCAGCTTTGTTTATCTTCAACAAAGCCTTTGATGATCTAGATTTTTTTCCCAGAACTATATATAGGAGGGTTCAAGGCATTACACAGACATTTCTTACTTTATCAGTTACGTGTTTATTTTTGCGATTACTTTTTCTTATTGCAAATTTTATTGCAAGTGATATTGGTTTTCCAGTCATGGGAAGCAATATAAAGTTTCCTTTTTATATATTTTTAAAAAGAGTAGATAAATAGTTAAGCATAAGTGGTACTGGTGATACTTGAATGACTGAGATTTGAGAAATGCCAATCCAATTCTACCATCTTGTTTTGCAGTTGGGGAGGCTCTTAAACAAAGAGGTCAAACCAGTAGGCACAGAATGGGCATTGTCCCCTGACTCCCATTGCCTGACTTCCTCTCTGACCCAGTGTGGAAAGAGAATCAAAACAAGCAGGAAAGTAGCTTTTGCCCAAGGAATCCTGGGGTAGGAGAAGGACTTCATGGAGAGGGGCACATGCTGTAGACTAGAAGTCAGAAGTCCCTTGAGCAGAAGTGGGAGGGAGGGAACCATGCTGGAGGGATAGCTGAATAAAGGCCGAGAGCACAGGTGGATGAAGGCTTTGAATTGGGAGGGACACAGGGACAGGTGCGTAGATGTCTTGGGCAGGAGTTTGCTCCTCCTCTGATGGACCCTGGGGAGCCATCAAAGGTCTCAGAGGAGGGCCTGCATTCTGGGAGGAGTAACCAGCAGCAGCCATCAGGGGCTGGATGAGTCTGGACCTTCTGGGAGAGATCTGAGCTGGTCATGCAGATTTAAGATGCTGGCCCAGAGAGAGGATGTAGGGGGAAGAAGAAAGTGCCAAGGAGAAGCCTGACGGCCACCTTCCTTTAGGAATTTGGAGTAGGAAGAACAGCCATCAGAGAGGCAGGAGGAGAATGCAGAAGGTGGAGAGGGGTTGAGACCATGGAAGGCCTGGACA
Source organism: Mirza zaza (assembly GCA_008750895.1). Taxonomy (NCBI): domain Eukaryota; kingdom Metazoa; phylum Chordata; class Mammalia; order Primates; family Cheirogaleidae; genus Mirza; species Mirza zaza. Next base: position 3,391 of record VSMD01048328.1, read on the forward strand.
GCGGGAAAGAGCACAGGGGTCATTGGGTGGCAGAGAGGCTGAGAATGGTGGGGCCAGCACTTTGACGGGAGGGTGCTGGGCTTTTCCGACAAGAGGATGTCGGTTTGTTGGCCTCCAAAAGAGCAGTTGTTGTTCCAGACTGTTGTTCAATATCTCGAGGGATTTCTGCTTGAAGAGGCCCTTCCTCTTCCTAGTTGTGTGATCTGGGCAAATTACCTCTTTCTAAACCTCTGTCTCCTCCTCTGTAAATTGAGGATAAGAACATCTACTTCATGGGGTTATTGTGAAGATGAATAGAGATAATATGTAATGGGCTCACCTTGTGCAGAGAGCACATACTCACGACAAGGAATTTATTGATTTCATCACAACAGGGCTAGTGTGCACCTGCTGGCTTTGTGGTGGGAATTGACAATGCAGTGCTAGATTATGTTGTGCCTGCCTTTGATCAGTTCACAGACTCGCTGTGGCTGAATACCTGAATCTAAGCACTCTGGGTGGCCTCCAGCATGGGGTGATTTCACTCGCGCTCCAACCCCTCAGGTCCTCTCATCAGGGCACCCATCTTGTGAGGTCTCAGTCCAGAAAGAAGACATCCATCCTTCCTTTCACCATGTCAATAAAGTGCCTTTAGCGTCCCAGCACTGCAAGAGGCTTTGGAGCACACTGAGAAACATCCCTTTCTCACCCACATAAAGGGCAAGGGCGAGTTGAAAAATAAAACTCCAACTGCACGCAGTGATGAGAGCCATGAAGGAAAAGTATCCCATTGAATTCTGGGTGGTCAGGGAGGTTTATTGGAGGATGTGACCTTCAGGTGAGTCCCGGAGGTTGAGAAAAAGCTGGCCGTAAAGAGCTAGACATACAAAGTTCCAGGCACAGGCAACAGCATGTGCGAAGGCCCCACGGCATGGAAGACCTTGGCCTCTTCTAGAACTAAAAAGGAACCAGTGTTTCTGGAACAGAGATGAAGCAGGGGTGTGGCCCATAGGGCAGAATTGGATTTTATCCTTAGAGTGACAAGAAGCCTCTAAAGGGCTTTAAGCTGGGGGATGTACTTTTTAACCCTTGGCACTCGCTTGCTTTTTTCTCATTATCCACTTGACATTATCCACACTCGACATCCGGGTGCAAAGGGTTAAAAAAATTGTTATATATTTATTTCATAACATTTTTTTACTTTATTTCAGAAAAATCACTATATTATAAACAGCATATTTGCTCACTTTCTGTTCTATTTTCAGTAATGCCAGATTATAAAACATTCTTGGGCCATTGTAGTTCTCTGTTTTAATTTGGAAACATTTTGCCCTTCTGAGGCATAACAAAATTCTCAAAGGGAATACTTAGCTTCAGAAATGTTGAACTATGTATTTTATGTATAATGTTTGAACACTGAAATGGAGTCATGTACGATAAATGAGAGTTACTATGGAAATATTACAAATATTTTAATTCCATCATATAATTGCTATCAGTTTTTAAAAACAGCTTTATTGAGGTATAATAAGCACACAGTGAATTGTGCATATTTAATGTGTACCATTTGATAAGTTTTTTTTTACCACTTTAACTTTTAAGTATGATATTTTGAATAGGTAACACAGATAATCCACATGGTTCAATTTTTTAAATTTCAAAATATTAAGAGGACACAAATGTTTTTGTTACATGTATACGTCATATAATGCTGACGACGGGGCTTTCGGCGTAGTGCCTGCCACCGGACAGTGTTCGTTGTACTTGTTAAGTTTTTAATTCCTCAGCCCCCTCCCACCTTCCCCCCTTCTTGGCTTCCAGTGTCTTTAGATCTCTTTGTGACCATGTGTCCCTACCATTTGATCAGTTTCGATACACATGCAGACCCATGAAACCATCACCTTAAGAGATATGAACGTATGCATCACTCCCAAAAGAATCCTCGTGAGGGGGTATACATTTAAAAGATGACCCGCTCAAGATTGTACCAGTCAGCAGCTAAACTGGGGGCACAGGCCTGGTCTGCTGGTTGTTTTTTTCCAGAAAACAAACCCATCAGCACTTGGTTGTGATGCTCGCTCTGCTACTTGCTAGCTCTGTGACCTTAGGCAAGTTACTTAACTTCTCTGCTTCAGTTTCTTATCTGTAAAAGAGTACCTACCTCATACGGCTATGAGGAATATGTCAGATTTTATATATATATATATATAGACACATGCATATATTAATATATATACATACAATAATATAAATTATACAATAAAAAGCCCTAAGTACTGGGCACAGCATTCAATAAATATTGACCATTGTTGGCCATTGTTGTTATTTGATACATAAAGCTCCATACATGTATTGTATTTGGAGATACAAAAAGGCAACTAGGGTGGAAGGCTGAAAAACCTCTTCCTTCTCCAGGGAAGTTGGGATGAGACATTTACCTTAATGATGCCACCGTTCTAGGATGTCCTGTGTGTGTGTCTAGTAAAAGCTACACTTAATGGTTTCTTCAGATCTTTCCACAACCTTGGCCAGTTCTATCTCAGCAGTCATGGCCTGTGTTAAGTCTGGTGCCTGGCAAACTACAGACTATTCCATGCCAGAAAGAAGATTTGACTTCAGCCTCAGACACTCAGGCTCAAACCTCAAGGCACCTCATCTCTTCCTCTCTCCTTCTCTATTCCTAAATGGTGTGAGCGTTCCCTAGAGTCTCCCAGACCTGTCCTCTGCTTTAAGACGTCCCCTCACCACCTCTGCCTTGTCCCTCCAATCACTGTCCTTCCATTCCAGCTGCCCATGTAGCATCCAGGTTATAACATTTCCAGAAGTCCAGTTCTGCTCATCACAAATCCGCTCTAGAACCTTTGATGGATCCCTGAATAGAATAATTAAATCCAAATCCTTCCCTTGACATTAAATTTCCTCTATGGTTTGAACCCAGCTCACCTTTCTTGGCTCCAAGTCCCACTCAGAGCCCTATCTGAGGGCTCTACTCCTGACGGCTCTACTACCGCCAGAGTAGCGCAGTGTGTCCCCCAGCTCAGGAGGCTGGGAAAACAAGCCTTGGAATCCGTTCAGAATCAGACACCGTGATTTTATCATGATGAAGGTGAGGTAACATTTTAAAATGTGCGTCTAAGTAGTTAGCATTGATTGTTCTTAGAATGGGAGCCATCTTTGGAAAAATACGTCGATAAGCAGTTTAGAGAGGTGTTTGAGATTCTAAGGTCAGAGCCTTAAAAGGTGATGGCAAAATTACGTGGCATCACAAGGAATTTCTTTTCTTTTTCTTTTTTTGAGACAGAGTCTCACTGTGTTGCCCGGGCTATAGTGCTGTGACGTTAGCCTAGCTCACGGCAACCTCAAACTCCTGGGCTCAAGCAATCCTCCTGCCTCAGCCTCCCGAGTAGCTGGGACTACAGGCATGCGCCACCGTGCCTGGCTAATTTTTTCTATATATTTTTAGTTGGCCAATTTCTATTTTTAGTAGAGGCGGGGTCTTGCTCTTGCTCAGGCTGGTTTTGAACTCTGACCTTGAGCGATCCACCCACCTTGGCCTTCCAGAGTGCTAGGATTACACGCGTGAGCCACCGCGCCTGACTCCAAAAAGGAATTTCTTATACTTGGAGGAAGGAGAAAAATGAGAAGCAAGGAGAGAGAAGGGAGAAGAGCTTGGAGGAGGCTATGGGATCCTCAGCCTCTGGGAAGGCACAGAACTGTGGGGAGAGCTTCGGAGTGTGACAGGCCGCCATGGTTGAGGGATTTGAGCCACATTTACCTAGGCTTGCTGAGCAGCCAGTTCCATTTATTACTGTTACTACTGTTGTTACAAAAAACCCCACAAAAAACCCTTAGAAAGATACTCCTGCCCAGGGAGAAGCACAGGCGAGAGAAGAACAGAATCTTGCTGCAAAAAATTTAAAGATGTATATCCTTTAGAAGTGCTTGCTTGGCAGAAACACATCTTTCCTGTTTGGTTAGCTGACAAGTTGTTTGTGGAACAAGGCCCTAGAAAATGTTGGGCTCTGAATAAAGAAATGAAAATGGCCAGTAACCATATTTTAGAAGTTCAACCTCACTACTCTTCAAAGAAAAGCAAATTAAGACAATGACATGACACCATTTTTTGCCAGTGAAGACTGAGGAGCGGCTGAGTCCATAAGGGGACCTGCGCAGTGGCAAGAGAGAAAACCCCATGTTCAGTTGCTGCAGGCCTCTCAGGGGAGGCCATCAGAGCAGGGACCAGGCGACAGATGTCCCCGTGTTGGGTCCAAGTCCCACCCACTAACATCCAGAAAAAAAGAGTAAATCTCCCTACTCACCCAGAAGGTGGGGGCCAGAGCTGGGCAAAGCTCAGTATTCACCTGAAAAGGGCCATTGTAACCTGAAAAGGAGCCACCCTTTTTAATTTTTAAATTTTCATAGTACTTTATTAAAGTCTAAATCACACATAGTAACTTGCACAAAACTTAAGTGGACTGCTCAGTGACTTTTTACATATGTGTTTACCTGTGTGACTATCACCCGAATCCAAGATACAGGATACTTCCATCACCCCAGAAAGTTCTCTCATTGTTCTGAGTTCTGTCATCAGGGACTGAGTTTGCCTGTTCTTGAACTCCATGTCAGTGGAACCATACAGTGTGTATTCTTTTAGTTTGGCTACTTTTGCTCACTGTACAGTTTTGAGATTTATCTGTAACCGTTATCAGTAGTTCATTTGTACTGATGACAAGTATTCTATTGTATGACTATACCACAATTTGTTTATCCATTTTTCTGATGATGGACATGAGGATTGTTTCCTGTTTTAGTCTATCATAAATACAGCTGCTTGTACAAATTTTTGTGTGAACATGTGGTTTCATTTCTCATCAGTAAATACCTGGGAGTGGGTTTATAGGGTCATAGGACAGAAATCTGTTTAACTGCTGTGTGGGTGTTTCTCTGCACCAACAACCAAGCAAGCAAGTCTGCAGTGGACATCAGCTGTTTCGAACTCCTGACCTTGGCAATCTGCCCGCTTCGGCCTCCCAGAATGCTAGGATTATAGGCGTGAGCCACCGCGCCCGGCCTTGGACATCAGGTGTGTGTCCTCCGATTCCATTCAGTTCTGACGCTGTCTACCTGGAGATACAGATCCCACAGGTCAGTCCTGCCAGATTGCCCCCACTTGAGATGCCAATCACAAGCACAGGTTGTGACTGTGCTCCTTACTGACAGCCTATAAACTGGGGTTCCCACAACCCCTTCTTTGGGTTTGATTACTAGGGAACTCAGGGAAACACTTTACTTACATTTATTGGTTTATGATAAAGGATATTACAAAAGATGCAGATAAAAACCAGATGCAAGAGATGCAAAGGGCAGGCATGTGGAAGGGGCACGGAGCTTCCATTCCTTCTCTGAGGGCACTGCCCTATGGAAACCTCCACGTGTTCAGCTGTCTGAAAGCCCATCGGAACCCTGTCCATTTGAGTTTTATGGAGGCTCTATCACACAGGCACGCTTGATTGCATCATTGGCCATTGGTGATTAACTCAATCTTCAGCCCCATCTCTGCTCCCCATAGGGGGTGGGGTCTGGAGAGCTGTGAAAGTTCCAGCCCTTTGATCACCTGGTTGGTTCCCCTGGCAACCAGCCCCCGTCCTGAGGCTATTCAGGAACCCACCAAAAGTCACCTAATTAGAACAAAAGACACTCCTATCATCCAGGAATCTGGGTCAAAGACCAAATATTAGAACAGAAGATTCTCCTAGCATCTCTATTGCTTAGAAAATTACAAGGGTTTTAGTAGCTCCACACCAAGGACCAAGAGCAGAGACTTATATGTATTTTTCTTATTTTTCACAACTGCCAAGCAGTTTTGCAAAATGGTTATACCACTGTATACTCCTACCAGCAAAGTATATGAGTTTCAGTCACTCTGTATTGTTGGCAACACTAGGGATTATCTTTTTAATTTCAGCCATTTCTGGTGAATGTACAGTCATAACCCATGGTTTTAATTTGTATTTCCCTGAGAACCAACAACGTCAGCATCTTTTTGTGTACTTATTGTTTCCAATGTTGAATGTTGTGTGTCAAGGACCTGGGCAACCATGGAGTGATGTCTCCTAAAGACAAAACACCTCCAAATTGAAATTTGCATTTGCAGTCTTTCTCTTTCCTAGTCCTCTCCCTGTTTTTTATTGGCTATGGGTTGTTTCAATGATGGGGAGGGCTGGGGAAGTTGTCCTTGTGTATTTGGGGGCTTAACTCACCTTAGTGAGATGTAGCTGCTTTGGGCTGTCTTGGACTCCTCATGGCTCCTTTCTGTGGGCTTCTGGGCAATTCTGTTTACCAGATGCTCTGACTTCTCTCCATTGCTGCAGAAACCCTGGGACAGCTATGGCCACTCAGTGGGCAGGTGGGTAGGGCCACACGGGGCAAGACACGGCAGTGTCCCAGGCCCAATAACACAGTATGGTGAGATAATAGAAAAAATTGTTATTTGACTATCTAGTGCCAATCTGTTTTCTCCATCACCCTTCAGAAAATTGTCTTTTTGTCACCGTTGACATCGTTGCATGAGCTTACTCATAAGTGGAATCTAAAAAAGTCAAACTCAGAGAAGCAGAGAGTGGAGTGGTGGTTGCCAGAGGTGGGAGAGGGGAGATGTTGGGCAAAGGGTGCAAAGTCCTCTAGTTAAGAATAGTGTATTGTATACTTGAGATTTGCTAAGAGAGCAGATCTTAAGTGTGCTCACCACCCACACAAAAAAGTGACTGTGAGGTAGTGGATGTGTTAATTAGCTTGATTATGATAATCATTTCACAATGTATATGTATATCAAATCATCACATTGTATGCCTTAAATATGTACAATTTTTGTCCGTTCTACCAAAATAAAACTGGAAGAAAAACAAAATTGTCTCCCCTGGGGAGGGAGTAGGGGAGCCCAGCAGAGGGAAGAGCCTGCCTCCCAATGCTGAGGTTAAGGCGCAAGACTCAGCCTCTCTTGGCCCTGGTGCAGCCAGGGATGAGGGCATCTCCTGTCAGAGAGACACCCTCTTCTAGAACATTGGATCCCCAAAGAGTGACACCAGGAGCCAAGGAAGAATGAGAGGAAGTTCTTAGTAGCCATGGTGGGGCTGGGGGTGATGATGATGGTGGCAGGCCAGGCCTGGCTATGGGGTCATTGCCATGTTTATTGCTTCCTGATTTTTGGCACCCTAGAGCTCCCTGGAGACTGCTCAGTCTCAAGCCTGCTGCTCCAGCCCCCTAGATTTGGCCGTGTCTCTGCATTCTGGCCAATGGAAAGTGTAGGAGTAGTACGGACACCACTTCAGGCCCACAAATCCTCCCGCGCGATCCTCCACGTTCCCTCGTCCTCTGTCTGCTGGCTGCATGCCAGCCGGCAACCTAGGATGTCGTGTATTGCATGGGGCTGGGGGCCTTTGGCCTGTGTGAATCAGAACTGCCCCCCACCATTTTTTGCCAGTGAGGACTGAGGAGCAGCTGAGTCCTAAGGGGACCTTCGCAGAAGCAAGAGAGAAAACCCCATGTTCACTTGCCGCAGGAACAGCTTCGTGGGGCTTTTTGTGAGCAACACATATTTGTGTTTTATAAAGCTATTGTTATTTTGGTATTTTCTTAATACGGCAGCTAATTATGCCTTAACTAATATAGCTAGCCATAGTCAGTTTCTGTTACCACCAACTAAGAACCCTGACTGATAAAATATATCTGGTGATCATTCATATAGACCACGAGGATATCCACAAAAAATGCTAACAATATAATCTCCAGATGATGGAATGATGTGTAAGTTTAATTTCCTTATTTTGCTTTTCTATGTGTTTGAAATTTTTTTGCATGAACATGTATACATCATATAATTAGAAAATACAACTTTAAAAATAAGGAGGTTTGGATTTTCTGAGAAAGAGTCTCCACACAAAAGGCAGGAAATGCAGAAAGCTATTGGATTTGCAAAAGCAATGACCCTGGGCCCTCAAGTCTTCCCTAAGCTACACTGCCCCAATTCCAGCAGTTTCTCCAGCTGTCTCTCATGTGTCAAGATCTTTCCCCCTTCCCCATTCTGGACCCAGCCTCAGAGTTTGTCAGCAGTCCCTCAGAGCGTGGGCCCCAGAGCTGAGCACAGTGTGAAAGGCTGGCGCACCAGTTCAGCTCAGCAGGACTTCCCTGCACCTGCCGTTAGCAGGTCCGCAAGGCACTGGGAGTGATGACAGGCCCCCTGGACACTGCTCTTGTCCCTCTCTGCTGCAGAGCAGCCCTGTTACTCTGTGATCTCCTTCTAAGCCCCCACCTCCCAGGCCTCAAGTACAGGGGTGGCCTGAGCCCCCTGTCCCCGCCCCCCATGAGGCGAGACTCTCAGACAAGGTCTCTACAACCTGTAAAGCAGGGCCTCCTCTCCCAGGCGCCCTCACCTACCCATAGCGGGAGCACTTTTTGCTGAATCTGCACATCTGCCCAGTGGAGTGGGCACAGCTGCCCTCATTTTACTAGTGAGGAAACTGAGACTCAGGGAGGTTAAGTATTAATATTAATAATTCACCCAAGTTCACACACAACTAAAATGGGGACCTGGCCAGAACCCTAACCCAGATTGATGGCGCCAAAGCCCACCACGTTCTTTCCAGTCCACCACACACCTGTCTCTGCGGCCAAGGTCTGGGCTGTTAGCAACGGAGCCAAACGATCATATGGCCACTCTAACAAGGAAATAGGAAAATATCTCCAGTTCAAAGTTTTGGGCTTGCTCTTTCTTTCTTTTCTCTCTATCTCTCCCTTCCTTCCTTCCTTCCTTCCTTCCTGCCTGCCTTCCTGCCTTCCTGCCTTCCTTCCTCCCTTCCTCCCTTCCTTCTCTCTCTCTCTTTTCTTTCTTTCTTTCTTTCTTTCTTTCTTTCTTTCTTTCTTTCTTTCTTTCTTTCTTTCTTTCTTTCTTTCTTTCTCTCTTTCTCTCTTTCTCTCTTTCTCTCTTTCTCTCTTTCTCTCTTTCTCTCTCTCTCTCTCTCTCTCTTTCTTTCTTTCTTTCTTTCGATTCAGGTTAGCTATAGTCCAGCATTCTGCTGAGTTCCTGCAAAAATCATATAATCCACATATACACCCTCTCTCCCAACTTTTGAGTGAAGGAAACTGGGACTCAAAAAGGGGTCACAGCTTGCTCAGGGTTACATAGCATCTTAGTCCAGGCAGGTTAAAGCTAGAACCTGGGCCTTCTAACTCCGAGCTAATGTCCTCTACATCACATAGCCACCAAAATACTCCCAAGCACTCCAATATATTCATTAATAATTTAAAAAATAAACTTATTGTAATATAAGGTACACAAAGAAAATGCACAACTCCTAAGTGTACAGCACAATGAATTATCGCAAAGTGAACATGCCTATTTAACCCCTGCCTGGAATTAGAAAGAGAACATCACCAGCACTCTAGAATCTGTCTAGCATGGAGGGTCGTTTTGTCTCTTTGTGAACATTATACAAGTGGAGCCATGTAATAGGTATTCTTCTGTGCCTGGCTTCTCCTGCTCAACATCAAGTTGGCGAGAATTATCAGTGTTGCTGGATTTAGCAATATTTATTTCACTCTCATTGCTGTTTAGTGTTCCATCTTAGGAACACACCACTTTAACCATCTATTCTACTGTTGGTGGACGTTGGGCTGTTTCCAGTTCGGGGCAGTTATAGCACTGCCATTATGCCTATTGGCACAAGTATGTTCCACTTCTCTTATTAATAGATATACTCCTGGGAGTGGAATTGCTGGGTGGATTCATGGATTCAGGGGGCACTTCAATGCCCCTCTTGCCTTCTCCCAGCACCCCCCCAACAGTGGAGACTCCTTCTTGGTGTTTTGAGAAATCCCTGGTGGCCCCCATGCCTTGTCACCCATAAGACCCTCAGGCTGCCCTGCTAAAAAAGGGCAGTGGCAGCCATGGCACAAATTTGCTACAGCCAAATGGTTGCGGGCTGGCTTAGCACATCTGCTGGGAAGTGCTCTCCTCTGAGCCCTGCAGACAAGTTTCTTCTCAGTTAAACAAAGGCCCTGCAGCTGCCGGCTGGGAACTGGTTCTGTTCAGGCTGCCAGTTAGTGATAACCTGCTCATTTTGTTATTATTGTGGTTTTAATTTGCATTTCCCTAATGTTCATTGGCCATTTGTCTATCTTCTTTTGAAATCAATCTGTTCATGTCTTTCCCCCACTTTTTAAAAGATAATATTCTCTTTTTTATTTCAGCATATTATGGGGGTACAAGTGTTTCGTTTACATATATCGCCTCTGCCCCACCCAAGTCAGAGCTTCAAGCATTTCCATCCCCTAGACAGTGCACACGGAATCCATTATTAGGTGTGAATATACCATCCCCTTCTCCCCCCTCCCACTTGCCCGACACCTGATGAATGTTACCACTATATGTGCACTTAAGTATTGATCAGTTAATACCAATTTAATAGTAAATACATGTGCTGCTTGGTTTTCCATTCTTGTGTTACTTCACTTAGCAGAATGGGCTCCAGCTCTATCCACTATAATACCAGAGATGCTAGAGCACCATTGTTTTTTGTGGCTGAATAGAACTCCATGGTATACATATACCACATTTTATTAATCTACTCATGTATTGATGGGCACTTGGGTTGTTTCCACATCTTTGCAATTGTGAATTGTGCTGCTATAAACATTTGAGTGCAGATGTCTTTTTTATAGAATGCTTTTTTTTTAAAGTTAAAAATTCCTTAATTTTTTATTCCTGGTGCCACTACCACAATTTACAGGGCAATATACCTGATGTAATGAAAAGAAAAGGAAAAAGACAAAGCTACAACAGATAAAAGACCTCAGGAATATACATCTAATTGACACTACATTGCGTTAATCAATAGCTGTGCTTTTTGTGAACTGTGGCTATGACAGTCCTGAACAAGCAGGGCTTCCTGTTTAAGCTGCAGTAACTTTTCTGACTATGGATCATCATTCCTTCTGTGGGAGATTTTTATAGTTCCTCAAATGCATTTGGGAAAACTGTCTCAAAGTAACCTGCAGCTTTCCTGACAACTCCTCTATCTCTCTCCTGCTAAGAACTGTAGCCTTTTTCTGTTGTTTTTAGAACCTTCTGCTACCATATCCACCACTTCCACCACCAGATCCATAACCACCACCATATGGACTGCCCGAGCTTCTTCGACCAAAACTGCCCCCATTCATGGGTCCATAATTTGATTGCTGTTGTCCACAATAATTTTCAAAATCATTGCAGTTCCCACCACCACCATAGTTACCTCCAAAATTTCCTCCTTCATAGTAACCATCATATCCTCCTCCACCACCGCCATGTCCACCACCTTGGTTTCCATATCCTGGTCCACCACCATAGCCCCCTCTACTGCTACAACCAGGACCACCGCCAAAGTTGCCACCATCACCTCCAAATCCATTGTATCCACCATCACCTCCTCCATAACTAGCTCTGCTGCCACCACCTCCACCACCATAGCCTCCTCTTCCACCAAAGTTTCCACCACGGCCAAAATTACCTCCACCACCTCCAAAGTTTCCTCCACAACCCATAAAGTTGCCAGATCCACCTCCCCGATCTCTTTGTGATCCAGCAGACTGCACCTCTTATTTAGCAAGGGCCTTTTTCACTTCACAATTATGCCCATTAATAGTGTGGTATTTCTGAACAACAATTTTATCAACAGTATCATGATCATTGAAAGTTACAAAAGCAAATCCTCTCTTTTTTCCACTCTGCCTGTCTTCCATAACTTCTATGGTTTCGATCTTGCCATACTTTTCAAAGTAGTCTGTCAAATTATATTCTTCTTTATCTTCTTTAATACCACCAACCAAAATTTTCTTCATTGTTAGATGGGCACCAGGCTTTACAGAATCCTCGCTAGAAACAGCTCTCTTTGGTTCCACAACACGCCCATCAACCTTGTGTGGTTGAGCACACATTGCTGCATCCACCTCTTCAATACAAGAGTAAGTCACAAAACCAAAGCCCCTAGAATGTTTCATTTGGGGGGTCTTTTGTTACCACACAATCCGTGAGTGTGCCCCATTTCTCAAAATGTTCTCTTAAGCTATCGTCTGTAGTTTCAAAGCTCAGACCACCAATCAACAGTTTTCTCAACTGCTCTGGTTCCTTTGGATCATGGCCCTCCATTTGAGACCGGACTCGCCTCTTCCAACTCAAGTTCAACATGGGACTGAAAGTATGGAGTGTCTTTTATTCCTTTGGGTAGATGCCCAGCAATGGGATTGTGGGATCAAATGGTAAATCTACTTGTATCTCTTTGAGGTATTTCTAAATTACTTTCCACAGAGGTTGCACTAATTTGCAGTCCCACCAGCAGTGTAAGAGTGTTCCCATCTCTCCGCATCCACACCAGCATTTATTGTTTTGGGACTTTTTTTTTTTTTTTTTTTTTGAGACAGAGTCTCACTTTGTTGCCCAGGCTAGAGTGAGTGCTGTGGCATCAGCCTAGCTCACAGCAACCTCAAACTCCTGGACTCAAGCAATCCTACTGCCTCAGCCTCCCAAGTAGCTGGAATTACAGGCATGCGCCACCATGCCCGGCTAATTTTTTCTATATATATTAGTTGGCCAATTAATTTGTTTCTATTTATAGTAGAGACGGGGTCTTGCTCTTGCTCAGGCTGGTTTCAAACTCCTGACCTTGAGCAATCTGCCCGCCTCGGCCTCCCAGAGTGCTAGGATTATAGGCGTGAGCCACCGCGCCTGGCCTGTTTTGGGACTTTTTGATAAAGGCCATTCTTACTGGAGATAAGTGATATCTCATTGTGGTTTTGATTTGCATTTCCCTGATTATTAGAGGTATTGAGCATTTTTTCATATGTTTTTTGGCCATTAGTCTATCTTCTTTTGCAAAGTTTCTGCTGATGTCCTTCAGCCCTCACAAAAATCAACTCACGGTGGATAACAGACTTAAACCTAAAGCATGAAACTGTAAGAATTCTAGAAGAAAATATTGTAAAAACTCTTATAGACATTGGCCTAGGCAAAGAATTTATGAAGAAGTTCCCCACTTTTTGATGGGGTTGTTTTCTTTTTTTTCTTGCCGATTTCAGTTCTCTGTAGATTTGAGTTCTTTATAGATTCTGGATATTAGTCCTTTGTCATATATATAGTTTGTGAATATTTTCTCACATTCCGTAGGTTATCTGTTTACTCTGATGATTTTTTCTTTTGCTGTGCAGAAACTTTTTAGTTTAAATAAGTCCCATTTATTAATTTTTCTTGTTGCTGTATGTGCTTTTAGGCTGTTAGTCATAAATTCTTTGCCTAGGCCAATGTCTAAAAGTTTTTCCTACATTTTCTTCTAGAATTTTTATAGGTTCAGGTCTTTCAGGTAAGTCTTTAATCCATCTTGAGTTAATTTTTATATAGGGTAAGAGATAGGGATCCAGTTTCATTCCTCTGCAGATACCTATCCAATTTTCCAAGCACCATTTATTGATAGGTTGTCCTTTCCCCCGTGTATGTTTTGGTCTGATTTGTTGAATATCAATTGGTTATAGTTATATATCTTTATTTATGGGTTCTCTGTTCTTTTCCATTGTTCTATGTGTGTACCTTTAACCCATAACTATGCTGTTTTGATTACTACAGCCATGAAGTATAATTTGAAGTCAAGCAATACGATGCCTCCAAATTTGTTCCTTTTGCTTAGGATTGCTTTGGCTATTTGGGCTCTTTTTTGGTTCCATATGAAGTTTAGGACTGTTTTTTCTAGGTCTGTGAAAAATGATGTTGGCATTTTGATGGGAATTGCACTGAATCTGTAAATCGCTTTGAGCAGTATGGACATTTTAACAGTTGTTGATTCTTCCAATCCATGAGCATGGGATGTTTTTCTATTTGTTTGTGTTATCTATGATTTCTTTCGTCAGTGTTTTGTAATTCTCCTTCTCAACATCTTTCATCTCCTTGGTTAAATATATACCTAGGTATTTTATTTTCTTTGCAGCTATTATAAATGGTATTGAGTGCTTGATTTGAGTGTCAGCTACATTAATGTAATTTATGTATATTGATTTTGTAACCTGAGACTTTACTGAATTTATTTATTAATTCTAGGAGTCTTTTGGTGGAGTCTTTAGAGTTTTCTAGATATAATATCATATTGTCAGCAAACAGGGATAGTTTGACCTCCTTTTTACCAGTTTGGATGCCCTTTATTTCTTTCTCTTGCCTGATTTATTGGCTAGGAGTTCCAATTCTGTGTTGAATAGAAGTGTGACAGTGGGCGTCCTTTTCTTGTTCTAGTTCTTAGGGGTAATGTTTTCAACTTTTCCTCATTCAGTATGATGTTGGCTGTGGGTTTGTCATATGTAGCCTTTATTATTTTGAGGTATGTTCCTTCTATACCTAGTTTGTTGAGGGTTTTTATCATGAAGTGGTGGTGGATTTTATTGAATGCTTTTTCTGCATCTGAGGTAATCATGTGAGTTTTGTTTTTAATTCTTGTTTGTGTGGTGAATCACATTTATTGATTTGTGTATGTCGAACCGTCCTTGCATCTATGGAATGAAACCCACTTGGTCATGGTGGACTATCTTTTTAATGTACTATTGGATTCAGTTTGCTAGTATTTTGTTGAGAATTTTTGCATCTATGTTCATTGGGTTTATTGGTCTATAGTTTTCTTTTCTTCTTGTATCCTTTCTTGGCTTTGGTATCATGGTGATATTGGCTTCATAGATTGAGTTAGGGAGGATTCCCTGCTTCTTGATATTATGGAACAGTTTCAGCAGAATAGGTTCCAGTTCTTCTTTGTAGAACTGGTAGAATTTGGCTGTGAATCCATCTGCTCCTGGGCTTTATTCTGTTGGAAGATTTTTAAATTACTGTTTTAATCTCACTACTCATTATTGGTCAGTTTAAGATTTCTATTTCTTTCTGATTCAAGCTTGGGAGGGTGTGTGTTTCCAAAAATGTTTCTATTTCCTCTAGATTTTCTAGTTTGTGTGTGTAGAGGTTTTCATAGTAGTCTTGCATGATATTTTATACTTCTGTGGTATCAGTCATAATGCTTCCTTTTTCATTTCTGTTTGAGCTTATCTGAATCCTTTCTTTTCTTTTCTTTCTTTTTTTTTTTTTTTTTGAGACAGAGTCTCACTCTGTTGCCTGGGCTAGAGTGCCATGGTGTCAGCCTAGTTCACAGCAACCTTAAACTCCTGGGCTTAAGTGATCCTCCTGCCTCAGCCTCCCAAGTAGCTGGGACTACTGGCATGTGCCACCATGCCCGGCTAATTTTTTCTATATATTTTTAGTTGGCCAATTCTATTTTTAGTAGACATAGGGTCTTGCTCTTGCTCAGGCTGGTTTCAAACTCCTGACCTTGTGGGACTCACCCACCTTGGCCTCCCAGAGTGATAGGATTACAGGCGTGAGCCACCACGCCCAGCCCTTTCCCTTTTATTTATGGTTAATATAGCTAGTGGTCTATTGATTTTGTTTATCTTTTCAAAAAACAAACTTTTTTTTTTTAAGAGATAATGTTTCACTATGTTGCTCAGGCTGGTCTCATACTCCTGACCTCAAGTGATCCTCCTGTCTCTGCCTGCCAAAGTGCTAGAATTAGAGGAATAAGCCTTCATGCTGGCCTCAAAGAACCAACATTTTGTTTCATTGATCCTCTGCATTGCTTTTCTAGCTTCCATTTTGTTTGGGTCTACTCTGATGTTTGTTATTTCTTTTCTTCTGCTACCTTTGGGTTTGTTTTTTTCTTCTTTTTCTAGTTCCTTGAAGTGTGACATTAGGTTATTAATTTGTGATCTTTCTTTTTGATGTAAGCATTTAAGGCTATGAACTTCTTTCTTAGCACTGCTTCTTCTGTATCCTGGAGATTTTGGACACTTGTGTCACCTTTGTTGTTCCATTCAAAAAATTTTTTAAATTTCCATCTTGACTTCATAATTGACCCAGGGATCATTCAGCAGCAGGTTGTTTAATTTCCATGCCTTTGTGTCATTTTAAGAATTCCTCTTGGAACTGATTTCTAGTTTTACACTGTGGTCTAAGAAGATACATGGTATGATTTCAATTTTTTAAAATTTGCCAAGGCTTGTTTTGTGGCCTAACATATGATCTATTTTGGCAAATGTCCTATGTGCTGATGAGAAGAATGTGTATTCTGAAGTTTTTGAGTAGAATGTTCTGTAAATATCTGTTAGATCCATTTAACATGGATCCATTAACATGGATCTGTTAGATCCATGTTCTAGAGTTCTGTTTAAGTCCCATGTATCTTTGTTGATTTTCTGCCCTGATGATCTGTCTGGTTCTGTAGTGAAGTGTTGAGGTTCCTGGCTATTTTGATGTTGCTGTTATTTCTTTCCTTAGATCTAGTGAAATTTGTTTTATGAATCTGGGAGCTAGGTGCATATATATTTAGAATTGTTATATCTTCTTGTTGAATTGATACCTTTATCATTATATAATGGCTATCTTTGTCTTTTTTTAATCATTGTTGATTTAAGGTCTATTTTATCTGATACAAGAATAGCTACTCCTGCTTGCTTTTGATTTCCATTTGAGTGATATTTTTTCCACCCTATTACCTTTAGTTTATGAGAATTTTGTGAGTTAGATGGGTTTCTTGGAGACAACATGTATTTGGGTTGTATTTTTTTTTTTTATCCATTCAGCCAATCTATATCTTTTCAGTGGGGCATTAAGACCACTTACATTCAATGTTAATATTGATATGTGAGATACTATTCTGACCATTGTTGATTGTTATATAGTTGCTTTGTTTTTCTCTCTGATGTTACTGTTTTATAACAGCTGTGAGTTTTAACTTTTGGGTGTTTTTACACTGGTAGGTATTTACTGTTCTGTTCCATGTATAGAGCACTTTTAAACATTTCTTTTTTTTTTTTTTTTATTTTGAGACAGAGTCTCGCTTTGTTGCCCAGGCTAGAGTGAGTGCCGTGGCGTCAGCCTAGCTCACAGCAACCTCAAACTCCTGAGCTCGAGCAATCCTGCTGCCTCAGCTTCCCGAGTAGCTGGGACTACAGGCATGCGCCACCATGCCCGGCTAATTTTTTTTTTTTTTATATATATATTAGTTGGCCAATTAATTTCTTTCTATTTTTATAGTAGAGATGGGGTCTCGCTCAGGCTGGTTTTGAACTCCTGACCTTGAGCAATCCGCCTGCCTCGGCCTCCCAGAGTGCTAGGATTACAGGCGTGAGCCACCGCGCCCAGCCCTAAACATTTCTTATAGGGCTGGTCTAGTGGTGACAAATTCCCTTAGTATTTGCTTGTTTGGGAGAGACTTCATTTCTCCTTCATTTATAAAACTTAGTTTTGCAGGATACAAAATCCTTGGTTGGCAGTTGTTCTATTAATACGAAGACTAAAAATGGAACCCCAATCCCTTCTGGCTTATAAGGTTTCTGCTGAGAAGTCTGCCATTAGTCTTGGGGAGGCAGCAGGTATGGATCTGACCTCTGGGTAGACGCAGCACTCTGGGACTGGGATGGATTTTCCTTTGTAAGTTACTTGATGCTTTTGTCGCAGAACTTATAGGATTTTCTCCGGGCCAGATTGATGATTATGTGCCTTGGTGATGTCCTATTTGCCTTGAATCTTCCAAGTATTTGATGACTTCTTGTATCTGGATGTCTATATCTCTACCAATACTAGGGAAGTTTTCCTTCATTATTCCCTCAAATCGATTTTCCATACTTTTTGCTTTTTCTTCTTCTCCCTCAGGGGAGAAGATATATGCTTCTTATATAGTTGTTCACTTTACATAGTCCCATATTTCTTGGAGAGATTGTTCATTCATATTCATTTTTGACTGACTAGGTTAATTCAAAAACCTTGTCTTCAAGCTCTGAAATTCTTTCTTCTGCTTGGTCTAGTCTGTTGTTAAAACTTTCTGCTGTATTTTTTGAAATTCTCTGAAGTGACTTTCATTTCTAGAAGTTCTATTTTTTCTTATATTATCTATTTCCTTAGTGAATTTTTCAGTTATGTCCTGAATTATTTTTTTGATTTGTGTTGGTTTTCAACTTTCATATCAATTCTATTGACCTTACTTGTGATCCATACTCTGAATTCCATATCCAACATTACAACAATTTCCTTTGGGTTGGAGTCCATTGCTACAGAACTAGTATGATCTTTTGGGGTGTCAAAACAGCCTGTTTTTTTTCATTCTGCTAGTTCTTATGCTGGTTCCTTTTTATCTGGTACTTCTTCTCTCAGCTCAAAACAGATAGCTTTGCAGTACACCTGTTCTCCTCTGTTGGAAACTCTGCTTCTCAGTGAAGAGATGGAGAGGTCCCTGGATGGCATGCTTGAGTCCTACTCCAAAAGATTGACTGGGGAGGAGAGGGTGGATGCACTGTGAGCCTTTAACACTGCTGCTCTTCTGTGTCTCCCTGTTCCCCTGTAGTTGTCACAGGTGGGAGAGTGCACAGTGAGCATGTGGCAGGCAGTGGTTAGCAGTGGTTGTGCAGTGGGTGGTCTGTGCACAGTGGCATAGGTGTGCCCAGGTTCATCAGTGGCAGCGCTACCCAGGTCGTGGCAGCAGGTGCTGGGGATCACAAGTCCATGCTCCACCCAGGTCCCATGGCAGCTGTGGCTGGGGGAGGGCACCCAGATGATGCAGCAGGCACTGGGTCCATGGGTGCCTGCTCTGCCTGGGTCCTCCGGTGGCAGTGGGGGCATGCAGCACCTGCCCACAGGGTGCATGAGAGCACCTGGTGTCCCCACTCCATCCCTGGCTCAGCAGGGGTGATGGGAAGGTGGCAGCAACAGATATGACTCCCAGTAGATGCAACACTCTGGAGATGGGACCTCAAAACTGTGCCAGCCACAGTGCCCAGGGTTCATAAGCCAGCAGGACCCCACTGTATCTTCTCTCTGAAGCAAAGCTGCTGCACAGTCTCTAGTCAGCTCCCTGTACCAGACCTGAGGCCTCCTGTGATGGAGGGGCCCTCCCACAGAGAGTGTTGTGGGCAGGGTGCTTCTAGTCCCCCACTCAGCCCCTCCCATCACGTCTCCTTCCTTCACTCTGACCCTCCTGCCTCTCTCTTATAAGGACTCATGATTGATTACACTGGGCTCACCTCGACAATCCAGGCTACTCTTCCCATTTCAAAATCCTTAACTTAATCACACTTGCAATATCTCTTTTGCCATGTAAGCTAACATAGTCACAGGTTTCAGGTATTAGGATATAAACATCTTTGGGGCCATAATTCTTCCTACCACAAGCCCCAAACCCTTAGCCTGGCAGCAGGGCCTCAAGCCTATGAAATTGTGTTTCCCTCCACTCAGTCCACATCCACACCCTCCTCTTCTGGCCTGCACACTCCTCCTTGGTCATGCCACATGCCTTGCACTTTTCTACCTTTGTTCCTAGAATTCTCATGGCCCAAGTCTCAGTGCCTCCAATCCAGGCCCAACTGACAAGTCACCGGGAAACCTCCTGGCATTCCCGGTGAGAGTAGCCTCCTCTCCTTAGTCCTGCACACACTGGTGGCTCTGATAGGTAGCATTGCTGGGGTGCAAAACCTGGATCTGTCATTTGCCATCCATGTGGTAAGTTAATGTCTATGTATTTTAGTGTCCTTATCTATGTAATAATAGTAAGAATAGTGGTTTGAGAAGGTCGGATGAGGATTAAATGAGAAAATGTGCATGAAATGCTTTAGCACAGAGCCTAGTACACAATAAAAGCTTATTTTAGAAAACGGTGCTGTTTCTGTCACTACCGATGTCTAATGCTTGATTCGTAGCTGGGCTGTGATTCCACATAAGTAAACCAGTGTCACTTATCCTGGTGTCCCCAAGATGTCCCCTGCATAATCAAAGGCACTTGTTAAATTGGTGTTGGAGGGATGGAGGGATGGGTGGACAGAGGGATGGACACATGGTCACATTTATTTGTGCTCCTCTAGCTGAGTGTTGTCAGACCATGGGGCCAGCAGGAACAGCAAGCTTCCATGGCCCCAGGCCAAGCAGAAGTGGCAGTTTAGCTGAAAGTGATGCTGGGGGAATGTTCATGGTACATATGAGGAAGTCAGAGAACGGAGGGTATCTGGAAAGGATTGCCAGCGGGGTAAGTGTGGGAAGCCAGAGGGGAGAAGGCAGTGGGTTGTCTGCCCTCTCTTCCACCCCTCAAAGGTAGCAACCAGAGGGCTCTCCCCACCCCTCTGTCCCTTCACAACACTGTCTTCAGCTTTCCACAGCCCTGCAGTGTGAATGGTTTTTGCTAATGGTGGTAAAGCCCCAAGGGAAGTCAGGCATAGATGCTGAGAAGGTCCCTGCAGTGACTCTTCTGTGACCCAGAGATCCTCAAAAAGGGCCAGTCAAGGCTAACCCTACCTGTTCCCAACCAGCCAGGAATGGGCAGCTCTTTCCCACTCTTTGACAGGGGCTTCCCTCTACCTTCTTGGGGAGTGGGAACAAGATATGTCTGGGTTCTGCCTAAGAGAGAACATCATAAAAAATGGAGCCCCCGAAGTCCTACCAGGCAAGAGTGGTCTATTGAAGTGATCAGATTCCTATTTGGACAAAGAAAAAAATGTGTTTTTTTGAGTTTTGGGCAACGTTACAGAAAAGAGCACCAATGTGCTCAACTGGAACGGTGCCCTGTACTGCGAGTTCTGCTGGGCTCCTTGAGAACACGCAGGGAAGGCCCCAGCCCCTGGGGTGATGCAGCCACCACACACTCATTGTCCAGTGGCTGCAGGGCCTCTGCTGAGCTCCTGCCCCACAGCTTAGGAGGCCCTTGGCACTGGCAGTGGAGGCCTGGGTCAGATGTCGGCCCACCTGGATTCTAGTCCCATGTCTGTAACTGGCTTACTGGGGAACCTCGGCATGGCTCAGTCCCTCAGCGGGGTTGTGCTAGTGCCTCCTGACAGGACTGTCATGAGGCACCCATGAAACCTTTGGTGTGAATGGCTGGCACGGCTCTGGGCACGCTGGCGCCAGTATTGCCTCCTTCCCCTCCCTTCTTGTTTTGGAAGGTCAGAAAGCAGCCACTCACACCTGAGTGTGGACTCACCTGGACACTTCCTGTTTTCCCAACTAGTGCCCTCTGGACATCAAGGAGCAGGGGGTGGGGGCTGAAAGGTCAGTTAGAATCTGAGTGGGTCCAGCCTGGCTCAGCTAAAGATGCTCCCTTCACCCATCACGGCCTGGCCTTAGAAGTCTGTCATTAAGTAAGACATGGGGTTTGAGCAGGGCGGCAAGTCCTCTGTGCTTGGTGTTCAGCCCCACAGTGAGCAGAGATGATCTGCCCCAGCTGCCTCAGCCTTGGCTGCTGGCTACCTGGCCATGTGCCAGGACTCAGCCTGGGGCCCCCGTTCCCAGCCACATCCACAGGCCCCGACAGAGGCTGGAGAGTCCCAGACTTGGAGCAGATGCCCCTTTCAGGATCCCTGATGTTGGAAGTCTGTGCCAGAGGAAGGTATTCCCAGGTCAGCTCCTGGGCTCAGAGAGAGGAACTTGTGCACGTTCTTCCTCTCACACGCCACACTGCCCCTGCCCAATACCACAAGCCCTTTCCCTCACCCTGGCCACGCTACTTCCTCACTCTGGGTTGCAGCTGCCTCATCTGTAAAATCAAGGCCGAGGGCTGGAGGGAATGTCTCCAAACCCTTCCAGGTCTGACAGTCACAGACATTGCCTGAGGTAAGCACTCGCTGAGGTTCTGTTCAATCGATGTAGTCATTTTACAGGTGAGGAAACTGAAGTTCTGAGATGCAGAGGCCTCTCCTGGGGTCATGCAGGCTGGAACCAAATCCTGTTGACTCTCAGTCCGGTGCTCCTTTGCCAGTCCCAGGCCACTCCCCCAACTTCAGGGGCAGCTGGCTCCAGGCAGGGTGCAGCCTGGGCAGCAACGAGCGCCCTCCACCCCCAGGCTCTGTCACGGTGAGAGCCTGGAGAAAGCCTTTCAAACGTCCAGTCTCTTCTCGATGGCCTGTCTCATCCAGTGTCCGGAGCTTTCTCGGACCCCAGGGCACAAGAATAGCAAATGTGAACTTTTATTGAAAGCTTACCTGCTGCTGAGTGCCATCTGTGTGTTTAACTCACTACAATCCCATAGGATAGTAATTATGAAGACTCCATTTCACAGATGAGAAAACTGAAGCACAGAGAGGTTAAATCATGTATCCAAGGTCACACAGCTTGTAAGCAGCTATCTTATCCTCAGCTCCCTAAAAAACAGAGTCCAAGGCAAAGCTTATGTCTTAAGGCTTTGTTGGAAGTGCAACCCTAGGGTGCAAGAGTAAGGGAAAAAGGAAGTGAGGCAGAACAGAAAGAAAGCAAATGCAAGGTAGGGAATGAATTTCTGAGCTGTCCACTGTTGCACAAGAAAACAGAGCTCTTTGCCATGTCACATAGGATGCCCAGACAGGTCGTGTGCTCTGCACTTTGGACATTCCGCTCAGAGTAGAAAGCGGGGGAA
The DNA here is from genome assembly GCA_008750895.1 of Mirza zaza. Classification (NCBI taxonomy): domain Eukaryota; kingdom Metazoa; phylum Chordata; class Mammalia; order Primates; family Cheirogaleidae; genus Mirza; species Mirza zaza. The sequence continues at coordinate 25,845 of VSMD01048328.1, forward strand.
CTTTCTGCTGTCTCCCTCCTCTCTCCTGTGTCTGCACAGGAAGGAGCCAGTCTACAGTGTGCCATGGGGCTGACGGGGCGGGGGGCAGAGAGGTGGGCGCTGTCCAGTGGCAGACCACCCCTGACCCTCCATATTTGGTTGCTGGCCCTGTCTTGGTTTGAATGAGTCATCTCGTTGTCCTTTTTGCCTGAGCTGGTTTCAGTTAGGGGATCAGGAGCCCCATTTTACAGATGAGGAGACTGAGACTCAGAGAGATGGGGTGACTTGGCATGGGTCATGCAGCTAATTCAAAGACCAGAGTGCTCAGCCTCTGCCCTGCTTGGTCCATACCCTGAGCATGCAGGTCACGTGGCCGTGGAGCCAGGTCTCTCCAGGTGAGAAGAGAAAGTGGCTCTTCTGAGAGGCTGGGCAGGCATCTGAGCTTGTTTCCCTCCCTTCATTTCTTCCCTAATTTCCTCCTCCAGAGGGACTGACCTTGGTGGTCCCCGTCACCCACTCCAGCTGTGTACCTACTTGTTAGAATCCTCTGTGTGTCATGTTCTTATGCCCTTCGCACAGGAAAGCTCTGCTCGGGTAGCCTGATCCTCCAAGAATCTGAGTCCCTGGGAGAGGAGTTTGATGCTCTGAATTCTCTGGGTTCCATCTAGAGCTGGAGGAAACTTACTCTGATCCCGGGACTCAAACCCTAAGCATGCAGTGTAGACAGGGGGCTCAAGAGGACACAAACGCAGCCCAGGACCTCAGCGCCCTCAGGAGCACAGGAGTCTCGCGGTTGGACCCTGAGACCTGATGTCCAGGGCTCACTGTGAGGGCTGCCGGAGCTGTCCTGCGGGGGCGGAGGGGTGGTGGTGGCAGGAGGCAGTTTTTTGGGCTGCTGGGGGCACCAAGACCCCAGGTTCTGGGGACACTAGGGCAGGTGGGAGGTGCTGTGGCCGGCAGGGGCCAGCAGAGGCCCATTGTCTTCCTGCTCCTCCTGCGAACAGAGAGTGCTGTGGAGCCTCCAGCCAGGGCCTCAGGTACAGTATTTTGAAATTTAGAAAGAAAAACAAATTGTATCCTAGTAATACATACACCTAACAAAAAAGTAGCCCAGAATAGCTGATGCTGAAAATATACAGCAATGCTCCTTCCACCCAAGCCCTAGGGGCACCTTTTCAAAATAAAACACAAAACCTCATTTCTTATGGAGCAGATATCCCCGACAGAAAAAAACCCTCACATTTCTGCCCCTAATGCCTCTTTCCTGTGGGGGCTCCACAGTTCTAAAACATATGTCTGTCTTTCTAGATCTTCATTTACTCACTACAAATGACACTGCATGCGATGACTTAGCTTGTCACACTCAGCTCCCTCCCTTCGTCCCTCCAGTGTTTGATAAATATACTCCAAATTTCAGTTCTGTTATTTGCTTCTGTGCCTTTAAGCAGCACATGGATGCCCCAGTCCGGTCCCGATGCAGGTCAGGTCGCAGCCCGCAGTCCTGCTCTGCCGGCTCCACCTCCCACAGCGTGCCTTTGCTTTGGTGCTGTCAGGGTTAAACTAATGACATTTGCATTCTTTAATGAAAACAAAATGAAGTTTTCAGCACTTTTTCTATACTGCAGTAGATTCCAAATGTGTCCTATGATAATGTTATGGGTGGTACATGGACAAATATTTTTAAAAATAGTTTCCACATTAATTTCAATATGCTTTAGGAAATATAGTGTATGTACAAGTATACAATGAATTGTTCAGTTTGTGATTTCATGCATATAATTGCTTAGGATAAAGCTAGAGTCCATTTTTAAATTTTAAAAGTGAAGCCAGGGCTGGGCGCGGTGGCTCACACCTGTAATCCCAGCACTCTGGGAGGCCGAGGCAGGCGGATCGTTTGAGCTCATGAGTTTGAGACCAGCCTGAGCAAGAGCGAGACCCCATCTCTACTAAAAAACTAGGGAGAAATTAGCTGGACCACCAAAAAAAAAAAAATATATATATATAAATTAGCCGGGCATGGTGGTGCATGCCTGTAGTCCCAGCTACTCGGGAGGCTGAGGCAGGAGGATCGCTTGAGCCCAGGATTTTGAGGTTGCTGTGTGCTAGGCTGATGCCACGGCACTGTAGCCTGGGCAACAGAGTGAGACTCTGTCTCTAAATAAATAAATAAATAAATAAACCCCCAAAATCAAAAAAGTGAAGGCAGGCATGGTGGAGTGCACCTGTAGTCTACCCAGGAGGCTAAGGCGGGAGGACTGCTTGAGCCCGGGAGTTTGAAGCTGCAGGGAGCTACGATTGTGCCACTGTACTCCAGCCTGGGTGACAGAGTGAGACCCTGTCTCTAAATAAATAAGTGCATTTAAAAAGTGAGTCGAGGTGAAGAAAAACATTAAACGATATATAATACAAGAGGAATGCAGATATGGCAAAAATCATACAGGTGGTTAAGAAATGGAACAGTAAACAGTGGTCTTGATTCTCAAAGTTGAAAACCAGTGAGCACAGCAATCACTTCTGTGACAGTAAATGTCACTTACTGCTGAGCCAAGCAGAATGCTACCATTGATATTTCCCTCCCTAGAGGCCAGTGCCAGGGACCCAGGCTACCCAAGAAACAGTGTGTCCAGTGAGGACACATGGACTCAATCTTCTTGCAATTGGTTGTTTGCAAGCATGCCACATTCATATTTATGCCATGACTTATTTTTGCAGGCTGTTTTTCTTGGTATTTCTAATCACCTTTTCCCCCTTATGACTGAATAGCATATTTTCAGGTGGAGGTGTCAGCTCAGTCATAGCACTTATTACAGAGAGTCCCCCTTTTTGCTCGGAGACACCCAGGACCTGTTTCCAAAAGGAGCCATGGTGGACAGAGTCCACGGCTGCGCCTCTTCCATGCTCATAGGTAGCAGGTCATGCATTTGACTGACACTTATGAAGCACTGATTCCATGCCAGGCCCTGTTTTGGAGTGCTGTGGATAGGAAAGGAACAAAAGAGGCAAAATCCCTGCCCTCAAGGAGCATGTGCTCTAGTGGACAGACACATGCACAACAAGACACACAGCGCATTAGGATGAGATGAGGGTCAGGGCCATGGAGAAAACCAAACAGAAAGTGGGTGCGGTGCCAGGTCAGGTGTGGCGTTAGATGGCCTGGTTAGTGAAGGCCTCACTGGGAAGGCTGGGAGAGTGAGGGAGAGAGCTGGCTGGGATGTGGGAAAGTGGGCTTCAGGCCCCGGGAGCAGCCAGCACCATAGCCCAACCTGGTGTGGGGGGACAGCAGGAAGCCAGCATGGCTGGGGTGCGGAAGGGAGAGTTGTGGGAGGTGAGGGCAGAAGATGGTGGGGCCAGATCACAGAGGGCCTGTGGCCCAATGTAAGGACTTCAGCTTTATTCTGAGAAGGGAAGGCTTTGCAAGGTTCCGGTAAAGGAGCAATGTGCTCTGTGACTTCGGTTCTTCATGGCCTCATCCTTGTGCAGGGGTCCTGGATCTCAGTCTGCTCCTGGCAGCTCACACAGGTTCAGGACGACAGCAGCTGGTCATCCACAGCCAGTGGTGGGCAGGGCCCCACCCTCAGCACTTGCCGTCCTCTGAGTCCCTTCCAGCCCCCTTTCCTCCCATTCTGAGAACTCCTCATCCTCCCTGAGCCCATATGCCCCACTCTCCCTTTCATTCTCCCTCCTGCTTTCTCTCTTCTTTGCCAAATCCCTCCTCAGCTGATCTCTGGGAGAGGGAAACAGACTCCGCATGCGTATTTGCACCATCCACTCCAGGCAGCAGTTTCTGGGCATCACTGTTTCTGCCTAAGTAGGGACCCAGGCGGCCCCCTCGGAGTGCTGGTGAGCGGCAAGGAGGCAGGCAGGTCGCACAGGCAGGCAGCATGATAGCAGGGCGCAACAGTGTCACGAGGGCGTCCCTGCCAGCCCCTAGCTCCATGCCGTCTAGATCATTCCAACCCAGAGCTCCAGGTAGCTACTACTTACCACTTTGCTATGATAAAACTCAGGCTCAGAGAGGTGGAGTCCTTTGTCCAAGGTCATTCGGCTCATAAGCAGAAGAGATGAGATTGAACACAGGTCTGTGTAACTCCAAAGCTTGAGGTTTTGTAGCATTCCTCTGGTTCCTTACTGTCAGATACAGACGTTTGAGAGGATCCACAAAGAACCAGCACCCTCTCCCCAGAAAAATGCAAACAAGTGATGGACATACATACAAGTTGCCTGTGACTTCCGGAGGTTCCCAGACTCCAGGCAGGAAGATCTGAGTCATCTGTTTGGCTGTCTCTCTGGAGAGCCTTATCTTGGCCGGGCCCCATCTTACCAAACTGTACCGGGCTTGGAGCCTCCAGGAGACATCCTGCTTGCCGCTCACAAGCCTCCTCCCCCACCTCCCCACATGCAGCCAGAGCAGAGTGAAGGGCCCTCCGGCCGGGGTGGAAACATTGGCCCTTACACACACCGCAGACACAAACTTCTGCAGTCAGCAAATTCAGATGGGCAAAACTGCAGCTTTCTTTTTTGTGACTCAGTGGAAAAAAACATATATTTACAGCTCTCTCTCCTTCCTCCTACAGATAGAACTTTTAATCTGTTCATTTTACAAAACTCTATCATTTTCAAGTTTAAACTTAAAGTTCCATCAGTTAGTTCCATTTCTAGGAATTTATCCTAGAGATAGACTAGCTCAGTGGGGATGATACAGGAATAATATTATTTGTTGCAGCTCTGTCTGTAACAACAGAAGACTGAAGACAGCGTAAGTGTTCACCACACAGAACTGGCTAGACGTGTCTGTGCAGCCCTCCACCGGGACTCAGCACCCACACACCAACAAAGAGACCCCCGGAAGCTCTCAGGCAACAATATGAGAAGTCCTCCAGGGAATATTGTTAGGTGTAAGAAGCAAGGTACAAAACTGTGTGTGCTGTGTGTTACCGTTGATATATGCCTGGGATATTTCTAGAATGATGCAAAAAGAAACTTCATGGTGGTGGCTCTGGGGAGAAGAAATGGGTGAGGGACAGGAGAGGGCAGAGAGTAGGAGGAAATTTACTTTTCACTCTGAAGACCTTTGTACCTTTTAAAAAATGTTTTTTGAATGAGGTAAAATTCACCCTTTTGAAGTATACAAGTCAATGGCATTCAGTGGAGTCACAGTGTCATGCACTATCACGCCTGCCTGGTCTCAGCACACTGCCGCCGCGCCCAGGGGAGACGCCGGCCCGCTGCGCAGCAGAAGAGCGCAGCCCGCACGCCCTGTGCGGCTGCCGGGAGAGCCGGCCTGCGCTGCGGACGGGAAGAGTTTACTGAAGGGGCAGCTGGAGAGGTGAGGCAGGGTTCAGAGCCACAAGGGAGGCGAGGCAATGCCAGGAGCCTGTGGCAGCCAGGGAGGAACTGTCCCACCAGAGCAGAGCCGGCTGAGAGGGGCTGCCCACAGGAGCTGCTGCCGCAGGTGTGGCCGGCAGGGAGGGGAGGAGGATTAGGAGGGTAGGAAGCCTCTCCTGCCGCAGCCCATTGCCGGCACACAACCAGAGGTCACAGGCCAGAAGCCGAGTGACGCTCACACAGGTCAGCTCTGGGGACAGAGGCAGAGGAGATAGTGGGGAGGGAATCTGGGGGCAAACAGAGAACAACTGGCATGCCGTTTGTATTTGTTTTTCAAAACGAAATGAGCCACTGTAAAAGCTAAGCTGAATCAGACTCCACCACTCCCTGTCCTTTTCGGCACTGGGTCCTGGCCTCTGGCTTCTTCTGAGAGGCATCTTTGGTCCTGGCGTAGCCAACCATCCTAGCAGTGACTGCTGGGTCCCGTGTGCCCATCGGCCTCTTTCACCAGCCCACCGGCTGCTTCTCCTCGTGCGGTCCCAGCCCTCGGTCCACTGCCTGCTCTGAGGTGGTAGCTGCCCAGGCCTTCTTTTCCTGGTGCCCTGGAGCCATCTCTCCTCTGTGGCCTGTGCTGGGCACTCTGGGGCCTTGTCACTTTCTTGACCACAGGTCTCCATTACCCTCACATCTCCACCCTGATCTGGAAGATCTGCCCAAAGGAGATCTTGTCATGACCATCCTGGGTTCTTTCTTCCTTTCGCACTCTTTATGCCCTCCCAGTTCCCAGGACCTGTGAGCATCTGAGGGGTGGGAGGGGGAGTGGGCTGCAGGAGGAAGAACTTGTCCCTCCTCTTCACTATCTTTCCAAACATTCCACGCTTTCATCTTGACCAAGGCTTTCAAACTTAAAAGCTCAGAATTTTATGTCTTTTTCTCTGATTCAGTTTCCCCTTGGGCGGGGATGTGCTGAATTGTCACTTACAGTGTCCTCCCACGTGGCTCATCAGTTAGCTCATGAGCAAAGCTCTCCCAACCACCTTCTTGTGTCCAGGTGGAGCTGGCGGCCACTTTGGCCAGCCACCAGGCCATCACCCTCATGATCCAGACAGTTAAAACTAAACCCTATGAGGATGGAGATCTGCCTAAGGTCACATGGGTGGGGCGTCAGTGGAAGATTTAGGCCTTGAAGCCAGACCTCCTGCCCTTTGCACCTTCAACAGTACTGGGGAGGCAGCGTTCAGGGGCCTGTGTCCTGAATTTGCTAGGAGACAGCCCTACTTTTTCTCAGTTACCTGCCTTCACCAGTCAGGGCAGTGTCACCTGTGATCCAGCTGGACCCACTCCTCCTTCTTGGGGATGTCTTTTAGGAATCCCCACCAGCACCTGCTGTTGCATCCAGTGGTGTCCCCTCACCCCAAATTCATGTCCATCCAGAGGACATGAATAAGGTCAGAATGTGACCTTATTTGGAAATAAGGTCTTTGCAGATGTATTAATAATTGGTGAAGATGAGGTCATATGGGATTAGGGTGGTCCCCAGTCTAATGAATGGTGTCCTCATAAGAAGAGAAAATAGGGATGTAGACTGCTACGGGTTGAATGTGTTCCCCAAATTTCATGTGTTGGAAACTTAATCCCCAAATTCATATGTTGATTGGAGATGATTAGGATCAGATAAGGTCATCAGTGTGGGGCCCCATGATGGGACCAGAGGCTGTATAAGAAGAAGAGAGACCTGGGCTGACAACCTCCCTCTTGCCCTCTCACCACGCAATGCCCTCTGCCATGCTGTGACTCATCGAGAAGACCCTCACCAGATGCCAGCACCATGCTCTTGGACTTCCAGCCTCCAGAGCTGTATGACATAAATTCATTTTCTTTATAGATTTCTGAGTCTGAAGTATTCTGTTATAGCAATAGAAAATGAACTAGGATAGACACACAGAGGAAAGACAGTGTGAGGAAGCAGGCAGAGGCTGGAGTGATGTAGCTACAAGCTGAGGAACACCAAGGACTGCCAGTGGCCATAAGAAGCTAGGAGAGAGGCAGAGCATTTTCCCCAGAGCTTTGGGGGAGAGTATGGCCTTGCTCACATCTTGACCTTGGATTTATGGCTTCCAGAACTGTGAAGAAATACATTTCTATTGTTTCAAACCACCGCATTTGTGGTACTCTGCCATGGCAGCCCTAGGGAATAAATGCACAGTTAGTTTTAAGGGGAGACTTCTGGTATTCAGGGACAACCCCTGTCCTATGTGAATCTCCCACATCTCTTTATGGCTGCCTGAAAATTCGCCACTAACACAACTCTTTCCTTTAGCTGAACAGATAGATCCATGCTTCTACTTAGGTGTCCCTGGATAGTCACTGGATAGTTCCTAGGTCTCTTCTGTCACATCTCTTCAGTGGAAATATGTCTGTGAATTATATTGTAGTTCTCAGTGTTGGGAATGTCTCTTTCCTTCCTGCCTTTGCGAGCAGGAGCTGTGGGGCCTCCCCAGGCTCCAGCCTCCAGTGCAGGACCTGGGGGAGGCGGGCTGAGTGGATGGACGCCCTCTCGGCTGCGTCCAGCCCACAGCCGGTCAAGGTTGCAAAGTGTAGGCAGGCAGCGTTAGCAGCCACCGCAGGATCTGGGTCTGGGTTTGCGCCACTTTTGCTCCACTGTGGCCTTTTAAAGCCAGTGAGGAGATTTTCTGGGGGCCCAGAAGCCCTGAACTTATTGGCCAAACCCCTGGCAGAACCGGAGTGAATTTGCATCAAAAAGAACACTGGCTTCATTGAAATTCTCCTCATCCTAGGTGAACAAAACCACAAAGAAAAGGACAGTTTTAATTCTACGCAACTTTACCACTGAGTAGAGGGTTTTTTTTTTTTGCTTTTTTTAGCTTCTAAAAATAGAGAGGAAATGGGCCTCTTTGGGCCACTCTAGTCACTCCCCCGCCTGTCCCCACTACTTGCTCAAGGCCAGCCTCTCACAGTGGGTGACGGAGCTCTTCGGGGACGCCTGAGGCAGATGCCACGCAGTTCGGGAGCTGGATACGGGTGCCCCCACAGGGACCCCAGCATGCTTGACAGCAGAGAAGTCCCACAGGACAGCCGACCGGGCATGATCCTGGAGACCACCCAAGAGAACTCGAAAACCAGGTAAGTTGATGGTCAGGTCTCTGCACACTGAGCCTGTGGACCAATGTCTGAACGTGACTCCGCCATGTGGACCTGGGCAAGATGCTTCTCTCAGGCTCGGTTTCTTTGCCTGGGAAATGAAGGGAAGGGTCTGGATGATCTGTAAGATGGAATAAGAACTTGTCATTTGGAGTGCTACCTTGTGTGTCTGCTCCCTGGCATGGTCAAGAGAGGCTCAGCTGAAGAATGAGTCACAACCCAGGAGTGTGAGTTGTGGGCTGCAGTTGGATGGAGGAAGAATCCTTCAGTCAATACCACTGTTTCCTGTCTCCTCAGGGGACCTATGTCTTGGCGGGGTGGGGGAGGGTCAATGACAGACAAGTTCAGGGGGAGCTAGAGGTTTTGGCTCCAGCTTGCTCTGTGACCTTGGCTAGTCCCTGGCTGTCTCAGGGCTGTAGCTTCCCTGTCTGTACATGAGTACAGTGGCTGAAGTTTCCCTAAAGCCCTTCCGCTGTGTATATTCGACTAGTCTCTGATTCGGAGGAAGTGAGTTCGATTATCCGGCACTCACCCATGTTCATCTGGCCCAGGCTCTGCCCATACGAGGAGTGGGGAACCCTGGGAAGAAGGGACCCAGTCCCAGCCCCAGACTCCCCAGCCAGAAGGCAGGGAGAAGGCCACCACACAGAGCTCCAGGGCCCAGACATCTGCGTGATCCATGCCCAGGAGGGGCAGAGGCGAAGGGGAGGAGGGGAGAGGCTTCTGATTGTGGGCACTTGAGTCAGACCATGGATGACTGGGGCCTTGGCAGTCAGAGTGGAGACAGAGCCGGGAGCGCGGGAGCAGTCCAACGGTGCAAGGCAGGAAGTTCAGGGATGGAGAGATCTGGGAGGCTGGAGCATAAATGAATGGGCGAGGACAGGGCCTAAATGCCAGGGTCTGTGGTAAGGGGAGAAATTGCCGTTTTTTAGTGTTTGAGCTACAGAGACCACGGCCACTGTTCTGATGGGAGGTTTGTGAAAGGAAGATGGACGAGAAAGGGAGCAATGTTAACACTCCTCAGAGACGCAGGGCCCCTCCCTGGGATCCCGCGAACTCCTGGCCTCCCAGAAGCAGGGTTTCTTCATCTGCAAGGCCTCCAAGAGCGAGAGGGCCAGGCCCTCTGTGGACATGAGCTGCATGTCCCTGCATGTCCCCCTCCATGTCCTCCATTTTCCCTGGAGGAAAGCTGGCCTGACTTCCTCACCCAGGGACTCATTCAGGATCTGCTTGGGCACCACTGTACTGCCACCTCCTCTCCTCCCTGGACCACAGGCTCAGACAGTAGCGGGGCTGGGCATGCCTGCCCCATGAGGCGCTTGTAGACAGGCCTCAAAATGTGACCAGACAAGGGGCAGCCCGGCAGGAGGACAGTCTGGGCCAGAGGAACCACTGAAAACAAAAGCAAGATCTACTGGGTCCCAAGGTTTGCCACCGCTGTGAGTGAGGGGCCGGGTAGCACTCAGGACCCCAGTGTTTGTGGAAGTTCATGGCGAGAAGGGGCAGCAGAGGGTCCTGGGTGTCCAGTGAGGCTCACAGAGCACTGGGCCTGTTTTGCAGATGTCACTGAAGGGAGGTGGCCAGACCTGGGGCAGGGCCCAGCCTGCGCAGGGCAGGACTCCCTCGTGGAAGGGCAAATAAGTCCTATGGAGCAAGAGAAGGGCTGAAAACCCAGAGTTGGCGTACCAGTTCCACTACTTTCTTTCTTAGTGAATTTGGATAAGTGGTTTAATCTCTCTGATCCTAATATCATCCTCTATGCAAATGAAGATAAAATGCCTGAACTTCATTGACATTATAGAAAAGTTAGGTGAATTGTATCAATGCGTGTATTAAAATGCTTTCAAAAGCACAAGACCACACATCATAGGTGTAGTAACCCTCATGGCAACACCCTGGAACTCTCTTAGCAGCAAGCTGGAAAGCCCATGCCTTGGGTTCTAGTCCAGCCCTGGCCCCGACCTACTCTATGACCCTGAGCAAGACACATCTGAGCCTCAGTTTCCCCATCTGTCAAATGGGAAAATAAACCTCTGTCAGCCTTGCAGAGTAGCTGTGAGGAAAGAACTTTGAGCCCTTGTTAAACACTGTTCTAAAATCAGAGACTTAGCCCCTGCTGCTGCTGCTGCTGCTGCGGTGCCACCTTTCCACTTCTCTGCTTTCCTAGGCCAACTGCAGCTAGGAAGGGCTCCACCTCAGGCCTGCCCACCTGCCCTGACCTTGAGGCCAAAGGCGGGCCTGCATTCCTTCAACAGCCTGAGGGGGACTTATCTCTCCCCACCAGTACTGCAGAGGCGAGGTTGGAGGTGGAGGAAGGGGAAGGCTGAGAGCCAGGGGAGAGCTTGCACCCTGACCTGGACCCACATGAATTCCCTTTTGTGCCACACCAGTTGCAGAGCTAGAGCCAGTGGTGTGGGCAGTTGTCTGGAGATTGCCACCAGCCCAGGGCCAGGAGAGGCGGCACTTGCTGGGATCTGGGTCTAGCACTGGTCTGCTGCTTGTATCCAGCTCCCTTTGCCATGCCACCCATCAAGGGTACCCACTGAGCATGCCCAAGGCCTGTCCAGGAGAAGCACCAGTGCCCCTGAGCCTGAAGAAGCCTACTAAGGAGCAAGGGCTTGGAAGGAACCTGAGAGGTGTCCCATTCATCCTGGAATTGAAAGGTTGTAGATGCCCAGGATCTCTGGCAGGGGGCATTGTGCTGACCAAGGTGTGGTTGTGGAGGAGCTACAGGTGGCCATCAGGCTGGTGGGGTAGGGGCCAGGCTAACCCAGGTCTAGCGAGGCTGACGAGGCCAGACCAAGGCAGCCAGGCACGTGGGGCAGCCAGGGCCAGAAGAGGAGGCAGAGGGAGCCCCAGGAGGTGTGGAGCAGCAGGAGCCTGGGCAGGGTTTGGTCTGGGGGAGGCAAACCTGGCAGTGATGAATATAGGCAGCACTAGGGGTGGGCTGGAGACAGGAGCCCCAGGGGTCTTGTCTGGCCCAGGGAAGGATGAGAGGCTCTGAATTACCCACCCTCACCGTGGGTTCCCAGTTGCCTCTCCAAGTGCCACCTGCCCACCCACTGCATACAGAAAGGAGCCCCCTAAGAGCCAGCGATGTGGGACAGTCACAGCAGGCTGCTACAAGCCCTGTGAGCAAGGCTGTTCTCATTGACAAACCTTTCCAAAGATGACAGGAGGTGAGCTCCCCATCTCTGGAGTGTGCTAGCCTAGGAAGAATGGCCATAACGTGAATGTTGCTGGAATAAAAACAATATGGAGGGAACATAATCAATACTCTGAATTATTTACTTAAAAATGGCTAAAATGGCAAATTTTATGCTGTATACATTTTACCACAATAAAAAAGTCCAGTCTACTTTGTTACAACATTCACATATTATCAATCTACTCTGACTTGAATACCTCCAGGGAAAGGGGACTTGCTACAAAGCCACGGTTTCGTCCAGGGACAGTAGTGGCAGAAGAAAGTCCTATCTCACACTGGGTTCTGTGAGAGACTCCAGGGTCTCAGCCTTCCTCAGATCAACTGGCTCCTTGCAAAGGGGCCTGTGAGGGACACTAGAGAACAGATACATGTATTGCAAATATTTTCTCCCAGTTTGTGAGTTTTCCTCACTTTCTTAGTGGTGTCTTTTGATGAGCAAATATTTTTTATTTAATAAAGTCCAATTTACCTAATTTTTTAATTCTATGGTTGGTGCTACTATACCATCTCTAAGAAACCTTTGCTATTCCAAGGTCATAAATATATTTCCTTACGTGTTCTACTAGAAGCTTTATAGTTTCAGCTTTTACGTTTAGGTCTATGATCCATTTTGAATTAGAATTTTCTTTTTTCCACAAATTTATCCAGTTGTTCAAGTGCCATTTGTTGAAAATGATTTTTCCACAACATTACATTGCCTTGGCTCCTTTGTCAAAAATTTACCACATATGTATGGGCCTTCTTCCTGTGAGCTATTTTTCTGTCTTTATATCAATAAACATACTGTCTTCATAACTATAGCTTTATACTAAGTCTTGAAATCAGGTAGTGTTGGTCTTCCAACTTTGTGGATTTTTTTCCCCCAAGATAGTTTTGGCTATCCTAGGTATAGCAGGCAACCTCTAAGATGCTTCCCAGTGATTCTTGCCTTCTGGATTCTTGTGTAATCCCCTACCTTAGAATATGGGCTAGATCTAGTGATTCATTTCTAACATAGAATATGGCAAAAGTGATGGGATTTTACTTCAGAGATTAGTTTACAAAAAGATTGTGCCTTTTGTTGTGATTGCTTCCTCTCAGTTTCTTACTTGCTCACTCTGAGAGAAAGGCCTGTGTGGCAAGGTCCTGAGGGATACCTCTGGTCAACATTCAGAGAGGAATGGAGGCCCTCAGCCCACAACCCACAGGGAACTGGATCCGCCAACAACCACATGAGTGAGCTTGAAAGCACATCCTCCCCCACTAAGCCTTCAGCACTGGATGGCAGTTTGACTGTAACCCCATGAGATACTTTGAGTCTGAGCTAGGCCACACCTAGATTCCCAACCCACAGAAACAGTGAGATAATAAATGTTTGTTTTTTTAAGTCACTACATTTTGAGATATTTGTTATGTAATAATAGATTACTAATATGCTAGATCCTTTGGATTTACATGTAAAATTTAGAATTATTTTGTCAATTTCTACAAAAAAGACTGTGAAATTTTGACTGGGAATGAATTGACTATGTATTTAAAATTGGGGTGAATCTTCTGATCCATGAACATGGTATGTATTTCCATTTATTTAGGGTTTTTGATATCTCTAAACTATGATTGTAGTTTTTAGTATAGATGTCTTGCACATTTTTTCTTAAATTTATTCCAAAAATTGTTTTTGTTGCTATGTAAATTGTATTATTAGTTTAATTTTTCCATCATTTTTTGTTAGTATAAATACTGTTGTTTTTTAAATATTGACCTTATATCCTGTGGTCTTACTAAATTCACTTATTAGTTTTAGTACTTTTTTTGGTAGATTCCCCTAGGATTTTTATGTACACAATTTTGTTATCTATTAATACAATTTTACTTCTTCCTTTCCAGTCATTTTTCCTTTTAATTCTTGCCTTATTGCATTGTCTAGGACCTCCAATATAATGTTGAATAGAGATAGTAAGAGTGGATGCCCTTGGCTTGTTACCAGTATATTCAGCATCTCCAGTGATCTTCATTCCTTCCTATAGATTCATGTTTCCATTTGGTACAAGTCCCTTCAGCCCAAATAAATTCCTGTAACATTTCTTGTGATGAAGGTGTTCTAATTATGTATTGTTGATTAACAAATCACTCAAAAACATAGTACCTTCAACCAACAACAACCATTTATTGTTGTTCACAGTTTCTATGAGCCAGTAGTTCAGGAGGAACTTGGCTTAGTGGTTCTGACTCAGGATCTCATGAGGTTACAGCCAAGTTGTCTGCCAGTGTGACAGCCATCTGTAGTAAGAGGACCTGCTTTCAACCTCACTCACGCAGTTGTTGGCAGGCCTCTGTTCCTCACTGGCTGTATTAGTTTCCCATTGCCGCTATAAAAAATTACCACAAACTTGGTGGGTTAAGACAATAGAAATTTATTCTTCCACAGTTCTGGGGGGTAGAACTTCAAAATTGGTTTCACTGTAGTAAAATCAAAGTGTCAGTAGGACTGTGCTTCCTCCAGAGGCTCTAGGGAAGAATCTGTTCCTTGACTCTTCCAGCTTCTGGTGCTACCAACATCCCACACTTGGCTTGTATTTGTGTCACTCCAATCTCTGTCTCTGTGGTCAGGTTGTCTTCTCTTTTACATATTTTGTATCTCTCTCTACTTTCTCTTGTAAGAACACATGTGATTGCATTTGGGGTCCACTTGGGTAATATAGGATAATCTCTCTATTTCAGGATCCTTAGTTCACATCTGAAAAATCTGCACAATTCTTTTTTTCTTTTTTTTTTCCATGTAAAGTAATATTAACAGGTTTCAGAAATTAGGATGTGGATAACTTTGGGGGAACATTTTCGATTTATCATTCTGCTATTGACCAGATATCTTAGTTCTTCACCAGTGGGCCTCTCCATAAGCTACTTGAGTATCCTCATGACATGGCAGCTGGTGGCTGAGGCTAGGGCCATCTCAAAGTCCTCTTTACTCACATGTCTTGTCCCTGAAATGGGAAGACTCAATAGGCTAGGATTTGAAATAGCTGGGTTCCTCGGTATCTCTATTTCCACTTCTCTACATGATCTCCAACGTTGTGCCTTCAAGGTAGCCAGACTTCTGATGTGGTGGGTCAGAGGTCCAAAAAGCATGTGTCCCAAGAGAGTCAAGTGGAAACTATATCACTTTTTATGACTTAGCCTTGGAAGCCATATAATGTTACTTTCCATATGTTGTATTTGGTAGATGCCACTCAGTAAGGCCAGCCCATATTCAAAAGGAGGGGAGTTAAACTCCACCTATTGATGGGAGGAGTGTTAAAGAATTTGCAGACAAAATTTCAAGATTTCAGGCTCTCAAACAGCAGTTTCCTGGTAAGAAATCCTCAAATCTTTCATTTAACAAAAATGTCATTATTTTGCTTTGGTTTTCAAGGCTATATTCACTGGGAAAGAATTCTCGCTTGGCCATATACTTATTTTAGCACTTTAAAAAGATATGGTTTCAATACCTTTTGGTCTTCATTGTTTCTTATGAAAAGTCAGTAATCAGTTCTACCATTGCGTCCTTTCATGTAATATGTCCTCCCCACTCTACCCCACTCACTCCTGCTTTGGTTGCTTTTAAAATACTATCTTTATTTTTGGTTTTCAGTGGTTTGACTATGATGGATTTAAGAGTGGTTTTCTTTTTTAATCCAGCTTATGTTCAGTGATCTTATGTAATTTCCAGGTTTTCAATATGTAATTTGTATGTTGATGTTTTTCACCAAATTTGAAAAAAATTTAGACATTATATCTTTAAATATTTTTTGGGCCCCATTCTCTTTTTGTTCTTCTCAGGGACTTCAATTAAACATATATTAGACCATTTGGTATTGTCTCACAGATCACTGAGTCTCTGTTCATTTTTAAAAAATATAACAGTTATACTGAGATATAGGCCAGGCACAGTGGCTCTCGCCTGTAATCCTAGCACTCTGGGAGGCTGAGGCTGGTGGATCATTTGAGCTCAGGAGTTTGAGACCAGCCTGAGCAAGATCCAGCCCACATCTCTACTAAAAAAATAGAAAGAAATTAGCAGACAACTAAAAACATATAGAAAAAATTAGCCAGACATGGTGGCACGTGCCTGTAGTCCCAGCTACTTGGGAGGCTGAGGCAGGAGGATCACTTGAGCCCAGGAGTTTGAGGTTGCTGTGAGCTAGGCTGATGCCACGGCACTCTAGACCAGCCAAAAGAGTCTGTCTGTTTTTTGAGACTCTGTTTTTTGAGATTGTCTCAAAAAACAAAACAAAACAGTTATATACTGAGATATAATTCACATACCATAAAATTTACCCATTTCAAGTATACAACGACAGGCAATAATGAATACTGGTGAGGATGTGGAGAAAGGGAAACCCTCATACACTGTTGGCAGGAATGTAAATTAGTGCAACCACTATGATGAACAGCATGGAAGTTCCTCAGAAAACTACCACATGACCCAGAAATCCCTCAAAGGAGGAGAATTCAGTATATGGAAAAGATATCTGTACCGCTATGTTTATTGCAGCACTATTGGCAATAGCCAGGATTTGGAATCAACCTAATTGTCCATCAACAGATGAACGAATAAAGAAATTGTGGTACATATACACAATGAAACATTATATAGGCACAAAAATAATGAAATACTGCCATTTGCAACAACTAGTTCCAATGGATGGAACTAGAGAATATCATGTTAAATAAAATAAGCCAAGCACAGAAAGACAAATCTCACATATTCTCACTTGTATGTGGGAGCTAAATATTAAAAACCATTGGTCTCATGGAGACAAAGAGTAGAACGATGGTCGCCAGAGGTTGGGAAGGGTAGTGGGGAGGGGGGGATAAAGTGGGGATAGTTAATCGGCACAAAAATATAGTTAGATAGTGAGATAGAATGAACAATATTTGATAACACAACAAAGGAACTATAATCAATGATAAGGATATACTTTAAAATCACTAAAAGTGTGGAATTAGAATGTTCCTAACATAAAGAAATGATACATGCCTGCAGTGAGGAAAATCCCAGTCACTCTGACTTGATTAATTCATATCATATGCCTGTATCAAAACATCACACATACCTTATAAAGATATATAACTATTATGCACCCATAATAATTAAAAATAAAATTTAAAAATTTTAACAATAAAGTATATAACTGAAGGTTTTTAGTATAGTTACAGAGTTAGGCAATCATCATCACAACCAATTTTAGGACATTTTCATCATCCCCAAAGGAGACCCTATATTCATTCATTAGTAGTCATTTCCTATTTCTCCTCAATCCCCCGAGCCCTAGGAAACCACTAATCTACTTTTCTCTATATAGATTTTCTTTTCCCAGACATTTCATTTAAATGGGGTGATATATGATCTATTGTGACTGGCTTCTTTCCCTTAACATAATGTTTTCAAGATTCATCCATGTTACATGAAAACTGAGACATACTATAATATGACGCATGTATCAGTACTTCATTCCTTTTATGGCTGAATAATATTTCATTATATGGATATACCACATTTTATTTACACATTCATCAGTTGATGGACATTTGGGTTGTTTTCATTTGGGGGCTATTATGAATAGTGTTGCTGTGAGCATTTATATGCAAGTATTTGTGTGGACTGTTTTCATTTCTCTAGGAGTGGAATTGTGGGTCATATAGTAACCCTATACGTAACATTTTGAGGAACTGCCAGCTTGTTTTCTAAAGTATCTACATTCCCATCAGCAGTGAATGAGGGTTCTAATTTCTCTACATCCTAACCAATGCTGCGATTATCTTTTTTATTACAATCTCCTAACAGGTGTGAGGTGTTATCTTATTGTGGTTTTGATTTGCATTTCCTGATGGCTAATGATGTTGAACATTTTTCTTTTTTTGTTTTTCTTTTTTTTGAGACAGAGTCTCACTCTGTTGCCCACACTAGAGTGCCATGGCATCAGCCTAGCTCACAGCAACCTCAAACTCTTGGGCTCAAGTGATTCTCCTGCCTTAGCCTCCTGAGTAGCTGGGACTACAGGTGTGTGCCACCACACCTGGCTAATTTTTTCTACTTTCTTTTTTAGTTGCCTGGATAATTTCTTTCTGTTTTTAGTAGAAACGGGCTCTTGCTGTTGCCAAGGCTGGTCTCAAATTCCTAACCTCAAGTGATCCTATGGCCTTGGCCTCCCAGAGTGCTAGGATTACAGGTGTGAGCCACCACACCAGGCCTGAGCATTTTTCAATGTTCTAGTTGTCCATTTGCATGTCTTCTTTGGAGACATGTCTATTTAAATCCTTTGTCCAGTTTCAATTGGATTCTTTGTCTTCTTATTATTGAGTTTTAAGAGTTCTTTATATATTATACAATTCCTTTATTGCATATATGATTTGCAAATATCTTTGTCCATTCTGTGGGTTAACTTTTCACTTTGTTCATGGTGTCCCTTGAAGAAAAACAAATTTTAATCTTGATGAAGTCCAATATATCCGTTTTGGTGTTGTGATGAAGTCCAATATATACGTTTTGCTGTTGTTATTGTTTGTGTTTTTGGTGTCATATCTAAGATATATCTTTGCCTAACACAAAGTCACAAAGATTTACCCATTTTTTCTCCTAGTATTTTTATAGTTTTAGCTCTTACATTTATATTTTTGATAAATTTGAGTTAATTTTGTGTATGGTGTGTGGAAGGAGTCCAACTTTATTTTTTAAAAAATTTTTTGTACATGGATATTCATTTGTCCCAACACAATTTGTTGAAAAGATTGTTCCCATTGGATTGGATTGATACCCTTGTTGAAAATCAATTCACTATAAATTTACTGCAAATGTGAATTTGATTTCTGTATTCTTAATTCCATTCTAATCATCCATATGTCTATGCTTAGCAAGTACCTCATTGCCTTGATTACTGCAGATTTTCAATCTGTTTTAAAATCAGAAAGTGTAAATTCTCCAACTTTGTTCTTTTTCAAGATTGTTTTGGCTATTCTAGGTCTCTACAATTTTCATATAAATTTTAGGACTAGCTTGTCAATTTCTGCAAAGAAGCCAGCTGGGATTTTGCTGGGAGTTGTGTTGACCTGTGGATAAATTTTAGAGTATTACCATCTCAGCAATGTTCAGTCTGTTGATCCTGAGATGTTTTCTTATTTACTTAGGTATTCCTTAATTTCCTCCAAGAATGTTTTGTGCTATTCAATTTAAAAATATTTTTTCTCTCTACACTTTGAATTGAATAATTTCTATACTTTGTTTTCAAGTTCACTAACATTTTTTTCAGTTTCTAATCTGTTGTTAAGCCCATCTGGTGATTTTTTCATGTTAGAGATTGTACTTTTCTTATATTTTCCATTTTCATATGGAGATTCTCCATCTGTTCATCAATTAGCTCTAATTTTCCCTTATATTCTTAAACATGTGTTAATAGCTTACCTTGTATGCATAGATTACCTTGTATGTTTATTCCCACATCTGTCTCATATCAGGGTTTGTTTCTATTGCCTGCTTTTTTTCTTGATCTTGGTTCACATTTTCCTGCTTTTTCAGATGTCTACTCATTCTTCCTTGTATGCTGGATATCATGAATGATATGTTGAACGGAGTCAATAGTATGTTGGTATAAAGAATTTAAATACACATGCATACGAAACTAGTGTCTTAGCCACAGTGCTCTGCCTTTCTAGTCTATTGTTCCCTAGGAAATCCTGTGTTGTAGAAGTGTGTGGTGAGGTGCCAGGGACCTCGCAGAGCCTTGCCCAGTTTTAGGTGGTGCATATCATGGTTAAGAACATGAAGTCTGAAGTCAGAGTGCTTAGATTTGAATCCCAACTGCCCCCATTACTAACTGTATAAACATCAGCAAGTTATCTCATCTCTTTATGCTTCCATTTCCTCATAAAATGAGGGTTATGATTCAGTACCTACTTGATAGGATTGTTGAGATAATTAAATGAGCTAATACATATAAAGCAACTGGAACATACTAAGTGCCAAAGTGAAATAAAGTTCCCCAGAAGACCATTCTCCTGCTGCTCTGTGCTCTCACGCATAGCCCCTTTCCCTGCTGTGTGCAGAGATGGCTCTCACGTGTACAGGACATGCGTGTGTTTCTGTTCTTCACCCCCCTCTTTAGACCCCGGGCTCCTCCAGGGCAGGGACCAAGTCTGTGAGCAGAATCAGCCCACTGTCGGACACAGGGCCCGCATTGGTGGAAGCCTCCCCCCAGTTTTGCCCCACCCCCACTCCATGAAGTTTCCCTGGAGCCTGAGCAATAGGCAGCGTTCGTCCTTCTTCTCGTGTCCCTAGAAGAAAGGAGGAGAATTACCTATCATTAGACTAGGATGTAGAGGCCATCTCATCCACCACCACCCCATTTCACAGATGGGGTAAGGGAGGCCCTAATAGGAGAAGGAGTGTGCCCAAACTCACACTTGTGGTACTGCAAATAAAAATGGTGTTGGGGAGATGGTGATTTTCTAGTAGTCTCCGTTTGGGGATTGAATCATGTCGTCCCTGAGCTTTATACTGCCTTCCCCATGATGCTCAAAACCACCAGTTGGCAGTTCTCTGTGCTTGTCATCAATACAACATACAAGAAAATGCCTTAATTATGATTTAATATATGCATGTTACTTACATACAACAGTTTTCAAAAGTGTCTGATGATGAATGGTGGGAGAAGGGAATTTAGAAGACCCTGAGATGCCTCACTTTCTGCATTTCCCCATCCCTGTTCTGGTCCCACCCCATCCTAATCACCCAAAAGGCCTGAAGCTATTGGGAATGGCTGGTTGGTTAAAAGCATAAACTCTGGAGCCCACTTCCTGAGTTTATATCCTGACTCTGCTAACCAAAAGATCTTGGACAATCTCTGTACCTCAGTTTCCTCATCTGTAAAGTGGGGATGGTGATAGTACCTCACTGGACTGTTATGGGGATTGGACATGTTAATATACATGTAAAGCATACATTTATATATACTTTGACCATATATATAAATGGAACATATATATAAATGGAAATGTGTGCGTGGAACATTCCCTGGCACACGGTAGGTGCTAGGTATGTGTTAATTACTAGCTAGTGCTATTAATATTATTCTCATCTGGCTTCCCCCCACGGGCCTGGGAGCCTCACAACCACCACCCTTGTAGAGTTGTCTGTACCTGGCGCAGCAGAATTCCAGCCTAGGCCCCTAGATGACCAATCTCAAATACAAAATTGGAAGCCCTTTTATCTGTGACATCTAAGGAAATGGAGTCCCAGAGAGAACCAGGGACTTGCCCAAGGTCACACAACAGAGACAGGGCCTGGGTGAAAAGCCAGATGTCCCATTGCCCAGAGAATTTTGTTCTGGGTATGACCAAACTGCTTGCAGAGTCCTTCGGGTCTTTGCAGTGGGAATTGATATCTGACACACTTATCTCCATACAGCAAGCTCTTGGAGTTGGCTTGACAGGGCTGTACACTCTGGGCACTGCCAACTGGGTTAAAAGTGAGCTGGCTGGCTGTACTGCCCCACCCGCCAAGGCAGGAGCCAGGCAGAATGAGCCTGTTGGGGTGGAGGGCTCTTAGTAAACACACTCTTGTAGGCCTTGGACTGGAGTTTCTGTCAGTCAAGGGTTCTGGGTACCTGCTCCAAATATGTTCTTTCTGGTGGATTCTGGGGGGATATGTCTTAAACATATCCCTGCCCTGCCCACACCCTTTCTGAAAGAGTATGAGTAGTCATGAGCAGATCTCTGCCTCAGCCCAAGTCCCTACCCCTGTGAGCTGGGGGACCAAAGCTGGGGATGGCCCACAGCCTGGGTCTGTCACCTAGGCTTTGGCTCCTGTCTGCACCAGCCTGCCCTACTGCCCCATCGCCTGAGGCACCTGTCCTCTGCCTCACATAAAGTAGTCAGACCTTCACCCCTTACCAGCTCTCTTGCTTTAACTTCACTGTGTCCTCCCCAGGCCTGGGCAGGTGGCCCACAGTGAATGCCTCTTTGTTAACTGAGCATCGGTCCCATCATCTCTAAGCCTCTGAGGCCGGGACCCAGTCCATTCTGCTCACCCTACCCCACAGCCCACGCAGCGCCTGGCACAGAGGAGGTGCTAGGTCAGTATGCACAGATGGAAGGAGGATCCTGGTGGAGCAGTCAGTCACTGGGGCAGGGAGAGATCATTTTCAACTCTGGGAATGAGGATTTAATTAATAGTTTTATTTAATGGCAGACAATTATGGGGTTTTCTTAAAGCAATACCCAGACTCTAAATACTATGTGCTCTGAGAGGAGATCAGCCAGGGCAGCTCCGAGAAGAAGTGTGAGCGCTGAGGCCCCTCCCAGAGGCTCCCCACAGGTGGAGTCTCTGCCAGGGCAGGCGGGCTTTGCAGAAGGATGGCAAGGGAAGATCACACATTTCCCAAGCCCTCCTGATCCTGGAGTGAGCTGCATACTGGTTTTCTAACTGTTGAGGTTTGAAAACCTCATCAATTTGGAAACTCTATATCCAGAGTGGCCATTGAGCTGCCCACAGGGCCAAGAGATCAGGGCATGCGGCTCCTGCTAGCCTTGAAGTGGGGACATTTCTGCTGCCTTCCCCCCAACCACGTCAAGCACCAGTGCCAACTCCCATCTTTCACATCATTGCTCAGCCCTCACCAGGACAGAGGGACAAGGAGAGAAACAATTCCATCTTAAGCTCTTCAGACAAGGGAGAGGTCTGAACTAGGGTTGGATGGTTAATGTATTATGGCATGGGCTTCTGGAGTCCCACGGGAACCTGAAATAGCAAGAGAGCATCCGGGTGCAGAAGCACATTGATGGGTGGTGGTGGTGAGGGGACGGCTTCCAGCAAGTTCTCAGAAGGGCTCTTTTCCCAGCAGAGACTCAAGACTATCCATGGGAAAGGATAGCTGGGAAAAGAGGCCTTTATGGAAGTGGACTTTGCTCAGAGCCAGCTTAGACCTGGGTTTAAAGTGCTGGCTCTGGCTCTTGCTGGCTGAGTAACACGAGCAAGTCCAGAGCTCTCTGGGCCTCCATTGCCCCTTCTGGAAAATGCCACTGTGAATAAAATCTACATTGTAGGGCCGTGGAGAGGATGCAAGGACCAAGTACATAAAGTAGAATTCTCTTGAAGCGGGGGTGCTGGCGCTGACCTACCAGCTCACTAGCAATCTGACAGTCGTTTGCCATCTCCCTAGGTGGAGGGCCTTCAGACAAACCTTTAACCCTATTGCTGCCTGACCCCTTGGCCTCAAAATTGGGGCTTAAAATGTCCCCCAACACCATCTTGGGCTGCCTCCATTTTTTCATGTCATCTAACCCCCACTCACTCCAGAGGCAGCATGGGATTTGGGAGTTGCAGCTCGAGGGGTAATTAAAGGTGAAAGGAATGAATGAGTTCCCCAGGGGGGAAAGGGGCTTGAGAGGTGGGCAGAGCACCACCAAGGACCCCAGGGAGCTCTGGGGGAGTCCCCCCATGCAGGACAGCATGGTGGGTGGGGAGGGGCTCTCCAGAGAGCAGGAAGGTGCTGCTGCCACAAACCTGCTAGTTCCTGGGGTGGCAGAGGAGGTGGAGTGAGAACATTAGAAGGCAGAGGACAATGTTCAGGGACACCCATTACCATGGACTAGAGGCTCTCCAGAGGTAGGATGGGGAGGAGGTGAAGTGGCAGGTTGAGTTTTATGATGCAAATAATGGGTAAACCTAGAGTGCATGGTATCCTGGCTTCAGAGCCAGCTGTAGACCTGGGTTAAAATGCTGGTTCCACCTCTTGCTGGCCAAGTAACATGAGCAAGTCCAGAGCTCTCTGGGCCTCCATAGTCTCTTCTGGAAAATGCCACTGTGAATAAAATCTACATTGCAGGGCCACGGAGAGAATGCAAGGACCAAATACATAAAGCACTTGACATAGTGTATACACTTAGTAAAGAAAAGTTAAAAAACAGAAGAAAACAAAAAAGTCAAACTTCCCACCTAACCCTGGGGCCCAGTGGCAGGAGAAATGTCCTTCAAGGCTCTTCGAAGGATGACAGCCAACAGACCGACTCTCCACCTGCACGGGCAGGTGCCTCTCCTGACACCCGCCCTGTTATGTAAGAGCCACACAGGTGGGGAGCTGGGGCCTATGCCATGTGGGTCAGAGGTATCTGGGGCCACACCTCACCGGCAGCCCCGGGGCGGGGTGGGGCGGGTCCCCACTCATGCCCAGCCCCACTGCCTCATCGCCTGGAACCTGGGGCACCCACAGGCAAGGGCTGCCGTCCTGGCTGTGGGAGCAGAGGGGATGCTGAGCCCTGCGTCTGCCAGTTGCAAGAAGAGAAAGGTGAGCACCCTGGGGCAGCCAGGCCCCTCTCAGCCACGTCCTCTGTTGTGAGTCCACTGTGGGGGTCTTCCGGCTGGAACTGGGAGTCAGGAGGGAGCTGCCAGAGGCCATATCTCTGCGGTGAGGCAGTCCACGCGGACTGAAGAGAAGTAGGGATGTGGGGTCCGCCACACAGGGCAAGGGGAGGCCAGCGTGGAGCCCTCATTGCAGACGACGTTGTTGTCATTGGGAGCACCGGGCTGCACACAGGGACAAGCCTGCACGGCCAGCACTGTGGGGTTTGGAGGAGGCACTGCTCTGCTCCCTATTTGGGGTTTTTAGATATGGGGAAATATTTAGGCAATACCCTCCATTAAGAACATTCTCTCTCCATCCTTCTGAGAGATAGTTCTTCTTTGACTGCTCCCCTGAGCAGGGAGAGGTGAGAACTACGAGTTATAGGGAGGGTAGGGAGGGGAGTCAGAAGTCTTTGCAAAGCGGGAGTCCTGGAAATTTTATTTATTTTCTCGTCCTGGTGAGCGATAGGCCCTGGGGAATAGAGACCAGAGCCCTAAGGCAGCCACCTCCTGTGCAGTGAGTGTCATTCCCTGTTCCGTCTGAGGGTGTGGGCTTATGAGGCAGCAGATTATAGCTAGGTGCCCAGCCCCAGGGACGGATGAGTCAGGCCTAGGAAGGAGGGCAATTGTCCCCTCACCCAGCCAGGCTGTGGGGGTGTGACTCACACTGTGTCTCTGTTGCAGGGCGGTTTGGTGGAGCTGGGCCTGGCGGGGCCTGCTGTGGTTCTCCCTGGGGGACGCTGTGACACGTCCTCGGAGACTCTTGTTCTCTCCCGGGTGAGCTCTCGGGGCGCAGCCGCCCCACAGGTACCATGCCAAAGGTGCTTCTGCTCAGGTCTGCCAGCTCCGTCCTGAGGACCATGTAAGGAACAAGGATCCTACCTTCCTCCCACCTCCAGGCCCCAGCCCATCTCCCAGGGAGAGTAGTCGGCATGGCATTTGGGCGCAGACTTGGGGTCAGGGTCTTTGCCCCACTCAGTCACCCTCCCAGTTGAGCCCAAGGATCTTCTTCTTGCTCCCCAAAAAGATCCGGGAGAACCCACCCATAATAATGATGAGAGCTGACTATGTACTAAGTGCTTTTCATATATCATTTTCTCTTCACAATAGCCATAGGACACAGGTAGAAAACTGAGGCTCAGAGAGGTACAGCAACTTGGCCACAGTTACACAGCTAGTAAAGTGACTTGAACCCAAGCAGGCAGACAGACTCTCGTGAACTTCAATGCTATGCTGTTTCAAGAAAGCATTCAGTGAGCACCTACTGCATACAGAACAGTGGCCTGACGGCTGAGGGCTAAATGGGAAGAAAGAGTAACAGGAATAAATAGGAAATGGATACTCATCCATGAGGGTTTCTCATGAGAAATGAGGGCTGTCCTTGATTTGTGTGTCACACACATAGTGACAACTTGAGAAGAGTTAGGTCCAACCAATGTTTATGAGCTCCAATGGTGAGTGCTCATGGCCAGAGGACAAAACTGAATCAGGGGTGACCTCTGCTCTCAAGGAGCTTCCCAAGCCACATGTGGCCTCCAGAGCCCAAACCTGAGTGTCCAAGGGCCATGGGGTTGAGAGAGTGTTGGGAAAATCTAGGAGGGCTTCTTGAAGGCGGAGTTGAAGGAGGTTATGTGCTCAGATGGTTCCCACTTGAACCTCTGTCTGGCAAGGTCTCTGGCAAGATCGACCAAGCACTACTGCGGAGAAAGGTACAGTGTGGGCTCTCCCAGGCTCCTCTGCCCCCACACACCTCGCACCATGTTTGCTCAAACATGCCTTTTGTTTACTTGCTCTCATGCTACTGGGCAGGTGCTAATAAAGCTATGCGTGTGTGTCTTGTGAAAGGAGAGTGAGGCAATGTGCTTGTGGAGTGCCTATGTGAGCCGGGGATGAGAACGATCCTTGTCCGCCTTCCGCGAGGGAAGGCCCTTGTAGGGCATTCCTCTCCCTCGGAATTGGAAATGCAGACAGAAGCAGTCACTTCCCCTGGCCACTGCCCACCATTATTGCCATTCTATTATGTTGGGTGATTTCTGCCTCTGGGACTTCTGCCAGCCTCTGAGTGCTGCCTTCCAGGACCAGTGCAATTTCCCAGAATGACGGGAATGTGTCAATCACACCCAACAGGCTCGTAGGGGTCATGAGGACAGTAGTATTGCCTCACCTGCTGGGACCATTCACCGGCCATCTGTCCTTCCCAGAATAACAGCTAGAATCAGAAGGGCCCCAAAAGCTTTTCAGGAGTCAAAGTAGGGTAGAGTTTGCTCCCAAAACTTGGGTACGTTTCTTTGAGCACAACATGGTAGTTCCACCTTGAAACATCGCCTCTGATTTGACCTATAACTCTAACAAGCTTGGATGCTTTGTTTTCTATTCCACCATAGAAAGAAATGGCAAGGCAGTAGGGAGGTGAGCTGCTGGAAGCTAGCACACGGACAGTGGCAGGAAGTCCCGGCTAGTGATGCATGGGTATGCCTGGTGCTCAGCTTCTTTAGGTGGCTGTGTTTTCATTTAGTCTTTGTTTAGCTATTTTAAAACCAGAACCAGTTTACGCAAATTTTACTGATGGGGAGAAAGACTGCCTATACCTTTTGATGGTAGGGGTTTAAACAGACTTGTTTGTGAGGAAGTGGTTAGGATGGTAGGGGAGTATGGCCACGGTGGCCTGGCCTGCTGTGAGGTGGCTGACCAGCTGGTGACACAAAGGCTGATCAGGCCCGAGCACTGAGTGTGTCCTGCTGTCAGCCCCGTCTTTTGAGGACACAGGCTGAGATGGAGCGAGGATGCCAGCGGCCTCACAGCCCTCCCAAGAGGGTCACAGTGTAGGGCCCTGAGTCTAGTTCCCCTCTCATTGCCTGAGCCCAGAGCTCAGGGCCAACTGGGAACATTACAGTCTTCTTTGTCCCAAAGTGGAGGCAGCTTCGACCTGACAACCGAAGAAAACTGTGGCTGTAGCTCATGACCCCAAGTCGGCAGGACAAGTTTCACAGCGTTCAGGAATCTCTGTTTCCCTCTGCCTGGGACAGTAGGCCTCATCCCAGAACCATGCTTTGTCATCCTTTTAGTCCTTCTGCAACCTCCCTGGAGCAAGTTGCCATAGCAACAGAAGGGCTGCTCCAGCCCCATGGTTGGTGGCTTGCTTACAAAGTTCCCAAGAGGAGGCCAGCTCAGCTCCCCACTCGTTCCCTTTCCCCTCCTCTCCCTCCCTTCATAACCTCCTGATGTCTTTTGCTTTGAAACTTATCTCAGGTTCTTAAGCAGACTGCCACCAAGGGGGCCTGGGTGTGTTCACAAACTTAGTTTTGTTCGGAACCTGCAGTACCGGCAAGAAGTAAGGCTGAATGTGAGAAGCAGGTAATTGGCGCAGCTTCCTGGGGACTGGGCAGGGATGGGTCTAACCCCACCCTGACAGACAGACAGGGCTCCCGGGAGCCAAGATCCTACCCTCAGGGCTGCCATGACTAGCTGCACAGGTTGCACACTGAACCACTCCAGTGGGCTCCATTTATATGGACAATGACTGTGAAAGGTGTCCCTGGATTGTGGAAACTGGCAGCCCTTCACTGTCCTGAGGTGTGTACGAAAATCCATCTGCTCAGTGACCCAGGAAGTTGAGGTCTGGCTAGGTGAACCCTGAGGAAAACTGGTGCTGAGAGACAGTCAGGCTGAGATGATCATGGGAGCCCAGTAATCCCTGGGCTGGCCGGAAGAGGAGACCTTTATACAGGGTCGCCAAGCCTGGGAAGCAAGGGCGGTCTGAGCCAGGAGTGACGGCAGATGGCACCGAGCCCCACGTCTCCTTGCTCGCATGCCTGTTCTCTCCATGGGGTGGACAGACATGGGGTGCACTGCAGCTACCGTGGAAGAGGGGAGGCCCTCATCTGGGGGCCTGCTCAGGACCACTGAGAGCCCTAGGAATATCCATCGCCCCCTTCTAAGTTTCTAAGCATGGCTGAGGACTGGTGGGTGGGGGGTGAGGGGTGGGGGCTCCTCTAGCCCTGAAAGCCTGCTCTCTACAGGGATGGTACTCAGAACCCTCCAGTGCCAGACCCCAACCCCTTCCTTGTCCAGATGGGGACGCTGGTACCCAGAAAAGGCATGAATTTGCATGGAGTCACACAGCAAATTAGAGCACAGAAGGACTTGATTTCTTTTTTTACTGAGCCCTCAGAACCTGCAGGGAGAGTCTGGGGTGGGGACAGGGTCAGTTCCTGCAACCACTGAAGTCCTGTCCCCTTGACTTCCCCTGGAGCCCCTCTGTGGATGGCCCCAAGAGTCTTCAGGAAGCCGAGATGACAGCACCACCCTGAGGTGCTGAGATGTGTGCTGGGTCAGAGTCATGTTCTAACCAACGTTTTCTCTGGTCCCCAACAGCTCCCTGACTGATGGGCAGACACTCTCCAAAGAGTCCCCAAGCCATGCTCTCCAGCTGTCGGCCCCAGAGAAGGCACAGGACAGCCCGCTGCATTCTCCAGGTGAGCCAGCTGCGGGCTGCTGTGCGGGGCTGCAGGGGCTGGCGCTGCTCCGTGCTGGTATGCAGGAGGGGCACAGAGCCCAGAGCCTTGGGAGATCCTGCTGGTCTACACACTCTCAGGGACCCTGCCAAGCCCCTTCCCACATGGCCACCATGGCCACCATCAGGGCCAGGCATGATGGGAGGCAGTGAGGGGAGCTTTCTTCTTCAAGAAAGTTGGGAAGGAAAGAGACCGGGGACAGGGAGCCAGCTATGACCTCATTTGGGGCTGCTCTTTTATGATCTTCACCTTCAGATAATTGTGCCTTAAAGAAGGCAGAGTTATCATTGACTCTGAGGAGTCCTCACAATGATAATAATGCAGCTTTTGTTCACGTTTATTGACTGCACAACATTGTAGCAACAGTAGAATTTAAGAAACGGAAACAATCGTTCTCAGCCTCCCGAGACTGAGATCGGTGCTGTCCTTGAGACCATACATGGTTGTGGCTGGCCTGGGTTGACTCTCATGGGCTAAGCACTTCCCTGGGTTGCTGATCTTCCCCGTGGTAACTTTTCCCAGCTGCAGGCCCCTCTTCAGGGTGGGCAGGCCGCCATCCCCAGGACCACCCTGCTCCCCTGGCGTCTGGGGAGGGCGAGGTGAAGGCTGGACAGTGGTGGTGTTTGAATGGCCCGTGTATTTGGCAGGAAGGCCTTCTATCTGGATCTGCCTGTTTTCCTCCTGGTTGGGGCTTACAGGTTTTGAAGAGTAGGTGGCAGATTTGAAGTGGGACCAGCTGGGGAGGAAGGGGCAGAAGAGGCCATTTTCAAGAGTTCTTGAACTAGCAGGGCGACAAGGCCAGGCCCAGGGGACAGGAGGAGGGAGGAGGCTGCACTGGGCCTTTATTCTTCCCTTGGGGTTTCCTGGGAAGGAAGCCACAGGACAGGCACAGGGCCCAGCTCTCTGCTTTGTCGTGGCATAGTCGTGGGTGAGGCATCAGGAGGCAGGGCACAGGGCACTGTGCCCATGTTTAGTGAAGAAATTGAGGCCTAAAGAAGTGTAATGAGGGGAGATACTTGGCCAGGGCTCTGGGCACTCCAGTCCCCAGGCCACCTGGCTCCTTGGAGGTCAAGTGCCAATCCTCTCCCTGGATCAAGCCGCCCCTCTTCCAGGCTGGGTGTCTCTGGGTGGCCTTGGCAGGGACCTGGCCTGAGAGGTGGGTAGGGCACATTCCAGGGGTGGACGGTGCCTCTCATGTCCCTCATCAGAAATAAAGGAGAAAGAACTGGGCCGGGGAGGGGCCCAGCTGGTTTCTGAGACTGGTTTGAGAGAGAGGCCAGGAAGGGTCCGGCCGGGCCTAGGTGGCCCCCACATTTGTCCTCCCAGGGGCCAGGGCCCCTACCTTACTTGCCATGCTCTCAGTAAGCTCCACCAGCTCGCTCAGCCTCAGATGCCTCAGGTTTTGTAATCCCGTCTCTGGGTGCTCAAAGAGCTGGTGTCAACATCAGGAAACTTGAGCACGGCGAAGCCCTGAAGCTCTGGAAGTCCTGAGCGCGCTGATGGCAGCGTTGTTATTCCACAGTTCGGAGCCAGTGTGGGGGAAGCTCCCTGGCCCTCCCCCAGAAAAGCATCTGGCACCCCCCTGGAGGACTAATCAATCCCCAGCCCTGTGGGCCTCAACGGCTTAATCTGGATGGCTGTCACCTGGCTCCCTGCGGCAGTGGGCCACACAGAATGGGCGGGCTTCAAACAAGTAGGGTAGGGTCTCCCAGAGAGGGTCCTGTCAGAGTGGGCTGGAAGAGGGCCATCTGAGCAGCCAGGGGCCAGGAGGGGGAAAGGGGATGGCACTGGATTTAATGGAGGGGTGGAGACTGGGTAGGCAACTGCAGTAGAGATGGCAGGGCCACCACCGTCTAGTTTATCGGGACGTTGGGAAGCTCCCAGGGACAGCCAGTCTGGGCATGTACCAGGCCCCTCCATCCTGTATGCTAGGCTGCTGGAGATACTGGGATGGGCAAGTCTTCTTTCCTGCCCTCAGAGAAGCCCCAGTCTGAGGCAGACAGGCCCTTGGTAAAGGGCATGGAGAGGCTGAGGAAGGAAGACGTGCTGTCGGGAACCAGGGATCAGGGTGGGCTTCCTGGAGGATGGGGACCTCTAGCTGCCCTCAGAACGGCAAGCTCTCTCTGGGCCTCGGTCTAGGCTGAATGATCTGCCCTTGGGAGCTCAGCTTCTAGGGCTGGTGATGAGGAGGAAGGGACAGTTTGGGAGGGGCTGAGGGGCCTCTCGACACCATGGCTATCGGCAGGTACCAGGGCAGAGGTCTCCGCAGTGCTGCCCAGTGCAGTGCTGAGCAGGCTTCCTTGGCTCTCCCAGGCCTGGCTGGTGGGCCACACTGCCCGGCCCTGTCCTGTGGAGCTCCTGCTGTCTGCGGCAGTAGGGGAGGCTCTGGACTGGAGCTGCGGTGGGGTCCAGATCCAGCGTGGATTGTGTGTCCTCTGTGTGTCAGGCCTCGAGCTGGGGCTCGGGCTCCTCTATCTTATTGGTCCCCCAGAAACTCCGGGGCCCTGGGCCCTACACTCAGTACGAGGGAGGAGACTGGGGCTGTCATAGGTTAGGAGGGATCTGGAAACTGCCTTTTTCCTAAGATTGAGAAGGGGCAGCTGCCCGTGTCAAAGACTCATGGGGAGGCGATCTGTGGGATTATGAGAGGCCTTACGGCCTTTAAGGCCTTCTCCACACAGCGGCCCCCTTAACAAGAAGAGCAAACTTACTGAACACCCACCAGGTGCAAGGCCCCGTGCCAAGGAACTTTCTTGTATTCCTTCACTTTATCTTCGTAGTGGCAGTGGAGAAGCCATATTTATCATTACCATTTGATAGAGGAAATGGAGCTCAGAGAGGCTTAGTGATTTTCTCAGAGTCACACAGCTAGTAAGAGGTGTAATTCTTAACTGGCCACACTGCCTCTTTGGGACCTAGATGGCATCGCGCACAGTCTGGTTCCCTCCAGGCCTGGCCAGGCCCTGCTTCCCTTCCACTAACCGTTGAGCTGGCAGTCCCTCTGAGGAGCCCTTTGAGTCCTACGTACAGGAACCAGGGTTCACCTTGGAGCCCTCGGAGGCTCCTGGCTGTCCTTGAGCTCCCAAGAAGCTTGAGGGCTCTGAGCTGCCCAGATGGCTGTACTCCCAGGGAACAGCCCCCAGGTCCGGCCGCTGAGCTGCTGGAATCTGACAACCACACAAAGGCAGCCTTGTATTGGGCCCGGGAGACACATTTCTTTCTATCCCTTTCTAGACTGCGCATGGACCCTGGTGGAGAAGGGCAGCATTGAGGCCACAGGAAAGGGGAGGGCCGCTGCCGGGGCTGCAGCTGGTGGCGGTGCTGGCCGGGGCTGGTCCTCCCTTCCCCCACCCCACTCTCTCCAGGAGACTCCCACACCCACTGGGGAGCTTCTCACTAAAGACGGGGAGCTGGGTGCTCAGCCGAGCTTGAGAGGCCTTTCATGGGTCGAAGGATCTGCTGGGCCTCCTCTGTCCCTCTCTCCCACCCTTGCCAAATGTTCCCAGGGCATGGGTGGTTTTAGGCCGAGCTGCGAGCAAGGGCGAGAGAAAGGGGCTGGATACTACCTTTGTCCTTAGGGAGCCCACAGACTGAGCCTGGGGGGCTGGAGGAGGCCCAAGGGGACCTTCTGTCACTTCAGTCTGTGGTAGGGCTGGGGGAAGGTAGGAAAGGCTCCCCAAGGGTGAGAAATAAAGAGTGTAGATGGCTCCTCGTCTATGAAATGGGAACAGGTGGTAACCCTGGCCCTGCCAGCCTAAACAAACGCCCCCTGGGAGTCCCTAGAGAAGTCTTTTCCACAGGGCAGAGGCATCCACCACCCCTGCCTCGACATCCACTCTTCAGACTTTGCCTGGGTGTCCTAGGTGGCCCTGCCTGCTGCCTCCTCCTGGGGCCCTGCTGTGGGGCGTATCGGCCCCGTGGCCCTGGGGTAGGGTGCCCACGCACTCTCCCAGACCCAACTTCTTTGCTGAGGGTGGAGACCCAGCTTGAGGTCTCCCGTGTGTGTCCCGAGCGCTCGCCACAGGGCAGGGAGAGCCCATCTCGGCCCCCTCACCCCAGTGGCTCAGGCCTGGACGAGTGACATCCTTGGGGCAGGACAGAAAAGCTGGCCATTGTTTTAATGACCGTGGGAGCTTATAGAGACCATCTTGCCCATCCTGATTGTAAATCGGATGGGGAACTGAGGCCAAGAGAGGGCAGGGGTCTGCCCAGGGTCACTCTGCTGTAGTGGCCTGAACTCAGGGCTCCTGACCGCCCAGCAGCAAGGCTGGGGTGGCTGGCAGCCGCAGGGCCTCTTCCTTCAGGCACAGAGAGCGGGAA
Organism: Mirza zaza; assembly: GCA_008750895.1. Classification (NCBI taxonomy): domain Eukaryota; kingdom Metazoa; phylum Chordata; class Mammalia; order Primates; family Cheirogaleidae; genus Mirza; species Mirza zaza. The sequence continues at coordinate 58,708 of VSMD01048328.1, forward strand.
TCGCTGGTGCCTTGGCAAGTATGTTCTGCACCACCTGCCAAGGTACAACAGACTGTTCTGTCCCAGGCCTTGTCTTTACTTCTCATCATTTTCTGAGGCCAAGTTGGCCTCTCCTTCCTCTGTGTCCCCAGAGAGCCTGGCACAGGGCTGGCCCTCAGCACGGGGTCCTGTATGGAGAGGGCCGTCCTGGAGCAGGCCCTCAGACTGGACAATGGAGGAGGGCTGTGGGCCCGGTGTCCCGAGGGAATGTCTTGGAGAGAGATCTGTCCCAGGCCTGAGGGCCGCCTTTCCTCAGGACCAGCACGGCCCTCCATCTTCACAATAAGCTTTGTCCCTGCAGTCTTTCCCACAGACTGCAGAAAACACCCCAGTCTTCACACTCTCTGTGCTTGCTCCTGTCCTTCCCAGCTAATTGAGAGACTTCCTCTGCTGTTCAAATGCCTTTATTCCAGAACCCTAGAGAGCACAGCTCCGGGCCTGCCCGCCCCGCAGCACAAGGGGCAGATTGATCAGACACAGGCCAGGGTTGAGCCAAGAGGAGTGGCCACAGAGAGGACAGCGGAGGGAGAGGGAGGCGGCAGGAAGTGCAAACTGGCCCCGGGAAACCCCGCCCAGACCCCGGGGCTCAGCTGACTGGGCTCTTGGAGGGCTGTGTGCTGGGGTTGCTGGCTGGCTAGCTGCGTCTCCACTGCGTAGATCTGGTTTGGTTGCCTTTTGGAGTCAGTTTGGTTTGGGATCTGGTTGCCTTGCTGGGTGACGGTAATCATTGCTGGATCCTGACTGTGTTCTTGGCTGTTATAGCAGCAGTGATTTTACTTTGGATATGGGACAGACTGATGGTTGTGCCTCTGTTGAACTTTGCAATGGGGCATGGGGACTACTCCAAGGACTGGGAATGCAACCTGATTTCATAAGTGTCTCCTACCCATGGGGGACTATCTAAAAAGAGGCTGGCCGAGAGGTGCCAGGCAGACCTGGGCCCCGCTCACATCCCTCCCTTCTGCTTGGTTGTTAGCAGCCCGCCATGTGGCAGAGTCAGGGCACTCAGGCGCCACTCTCCTCCACCCCAACACCACCCCTGAGGTAAAAGACTGTGGACCCTCAGGCCTGCAACCCACTCACTGAGCAGCCCCCACCTCAGCCAGCTGCTGGACATAAGGTAGCTGCCAGGACCAACTGAAATCTTGTCCCAACTTTGTCCCTAACTTGCTATGACCTTGGCCATCCCTGCCCCCTCTGGGACTCGGTTTCCTCCTTTGTAAAAGCACCCTCTCCCTCTGATCCGCTGTGTGGGAACTCCCTCTGCCTCCCAGGTGACCTGCCAGGCTGGGACCCGCCAGTCTTCCTACCGCCACTATGGGCATCGCAGGCTTCACCTGAGTTCTTCCTCTGGCAAACACTTGCTGCAAGCTCGATGCTTGCACCAGAAACTCAGGAGCTTCTAACGAGGACACTCAGGTTTCCTAGTTAGACAGGGTAGAGAGTGATGTCTTGAGTGCCCAAAATGTGCTAAGTCTTTTAATAATATGTTGATGTAGATCTTTTCAGTTTTGTCTGCATTTTTTCTAAAGACAAAGTCTCGCTGTCACCCCGGCTAGAGTGCAGTGATGTCATCTCTGTGCATTTTTATATGGACTTATATTTACTCCCTCTTTCACTTGATGTTACTCTGTAATCATTTCCTCACATCATTAGACATTTTAATGGCTACACAGGAATCCATGATGGCTGTACCCTAATGAACTTGACCAGTCCCCTGTTGGATATCTGGGTTGTTTCCAATGACTTTGCTAATAGAAGAGGCGCTCTAAAGATATCTGTCTCCACATTCTTTCTGTACACGATTGTTTCCCATGAGTAACTTCCTAAAACTGTGATTTATGGGTCAAAGGATACTCCTTTTGTAAGCTCTTTGACATGCGAAGTCTGTCTGGAAAGTACCCAGCCAAGGGTGGGATTGCATGTGTGAGGAGAGTGGGGAGAGTTGGCACCGGCTGGGAGATGGGCTGCCTTCTCTCCACTCTCAATCCAGGGGTGGACTTGGCACTGGCCCCAGTGGTTGAGAGGACCCTGAGCAGGGCAGGACCTTGCTGGGCCCCACCTGGGGCTCTTAGGGATATAGGGTGGGGGTGAAGCCTGATGTGTCCCACTTGGGCATCACTTGCTGTGTGGGCGCATCTCACTCTGCACTTGGGCAGCAATGTGTCCTGCCTTGTCATTAGGCCATCCTGGGGACAAGGGTGAGGTGGGGAGGGCCGAAGGCCTGGGTCCACTAGACACACAGTCACTCAGTCCAGCCCTCCTGGGGTTGGGATGGGACAGAGGCCAACTCGTTCTTCCCCAAAGGCCCACTGGCCTCTGTTCTGGGCCGGGCTCCTGCTTCAGGAGTCTCCAGCCTGGTGGAGAGGCAGCCCTGAATATGACCCAACCCTCAGTTAGGCGTGGACACAGAGGTCTTTGGTGAGGAGGGACTATGAGGGCCTTGAAGTGTGGTGGAGTGCGGATGTGTGATGGAGGGAAGGGCATTCCAGGCAGTCACTACACAGGCAAAGGCACAGAGGCAGGGAACCAAGGGAAAATGGAAGCAGTTCTGGTTAGCTACAAGGAAAGTTGAGGCTGGGAAAGGTAAGTGAGCCCCTCTTGGGAGTGCCTGCCTTACAAGCCATGGTGTAGATGTTACCCTGTGGTCAATGAGAGCTGTCAGAGGCTTTTAAGCAGGTCAAATCCGGGTTTAGAAAGGTCACTCTGGTAGCCTCAGCAATGTGGGAAAAGGCCAGTGGCTGGAGGTCATGGCTGCCCAAGGTCACCCAGCCTGAGCCCCAGCACAGAACTTGGGAAGGGGGCACGATGGTTCTTTCCTGGATGAGATATGGTGCTCAGGTCTGCCTTGAAGCCCACTCTGAGAGGCCACATGCCTGATGGGAGCAGCATGGACTTGGGCATCAGGCGGTGTGGGTTTCCATCCTCTTTCTGCTGCTCAGCTCTGCCAGCACTCATTCAGCCCCCTGAGTCTCAGAGATTTAGCTAGGAGGGCAAAGAACGGCCAGCACAGGGTCCCGCTGGCTATGGTGGGTGCTCAGCAGGCTGGAGACGATGGGGGCCTCAGGGTGGGCGGGTCAGGCCCTTTCCCAATAGGGTCTTATCTCCTGGCTGGTGGAGACACTCAGACTGGTCCTGCTGTGGGGAGAAAGGGCTGGGCCGTGGGCTGGCCAGTGGGCCTTGTCACTCTTCTCAAGGGGCATAGGGTCCTCCAGGGCCAAGTCTCTTGTCCCTGTCAGTCTCAGTCCCCTCCAGCTGGGCTAGGAGGAGACTGACCTTGCAGACCTACCAACTGTCCTTCTCTTCCCATTCCTTCTTTCCTCCTTTCAGGAAGGATGTGAGGTGACACAAAGAAATAGGCACCATGAGGGAAAGCAAACAGGAAAAAGGCAGAACCACGTCGTAATGGGAAAAGAGAAATTAGTTGAGGAACTCTGTCCAAAATGTCCATCGGGTTTTAAGCACCTTTTTCTTCTGATCCAGTAAGCCTACTTCTAGAAATCTATCTCTTGGAAAGCCTAGAACAAGGGCTGAAGGCTGGAAATCACCAGGGTGTCTTTCAATAGGGAAGTGGTCGAGTAAACTATGACACGACCCACAATGGAGCATTGTGTAGTCACGCAACATGCACATGCAGTGAGAGAGACTTGTTAATGCTGCCCAAACTAGATGTGCATGCCTTGGCTAAGGGCTGTGTTTGATTTGGTCCACATAACACTTTTTTAAACACAGACACCCAGATTTCTGGTAGCGCTTGGTTTCTGTTCCTAGTGGGCACTAGCCCTAGAGGTAGAAGCAGCCACCGGTTGGATGAAGACGCTCTCGCCCACCCAGACCCCACCACTCCTTGTGGCCTCTCTGACACTGAGGCCAGAGCCCATACAATTATCACTGCCCTCCTAGTATAGCTTTTCTTTTTTTTGAATTGATTTTTAATTGACAAATTAAAATTGTATATATTTATTGTGTACAACATGTTGTTTTGAAATATGTAGACATTGTGGAATAGCTAAATAGAGCTAATTCACATATGCAGGACTTCATATATTTTTCTGTGGTGAGAACACAAACTCTACTCTTAGCGATTTTCAGGAATACGGTACATCGTTATTAACTATAGTCACCGTGTCATACAATAGATCTGTGGAACTTTGTAGCTTTTCTTATAATAGAAAAATATTGCACTGCTGCATGTCTCCATCAAAAGCATATAAACAAAGGGTGGACTCCAAGCGCCATGTGTCTCAAGGAAAATGAGAGGGAGCCTATTTCCCTGTGGAAAAGACTATATCTCTGGGTTTCACTTGCAAATCCTGGGGCACTTCATTAATTTATTATTATACATTATTTATTATGATCCTGACACATCATCCACCTGGTCCCACTGGCATTTGGGATTTGCCACCCTTGATTAAGACACTAATATCAATGACATGATCTTTCCCCCCCTTTTTGTTAAAGCAACAGCAGCAGCAGCAACATAAACCCTAACTCCCTGTACATATGTTTGTGTAAGGAGGGCCAATCACTGGCACAGCATAGACTTCTAAACTGTTTCCTATTTCTTAGCAAAAGTATGCATATTTTCATCGTTAAAAAAGAGATTATAAATGTTCAAGTTAAAACTTTTGGCTTGAGGGAAGCTGTGCCAACAGATCACACAAGACTTACCTCTGCTCTTCTTGGCAACCTGGGAGAAGGGCTGCCTGCAGACAAGCAGGAGCTTTCGGAAGTGCCCAGAGGAGACAGCCACCTTTTCTGGGCCAGGCCCTGGGGGACCCTATGCAGGGCGGGAAGAGCAGCGGCTGTCTGTCCAGCCTGGGGCCTGCCACCCGTGCAGCACACAGGGTCCTTGCAACACTTTGGGAGGGCAACATTCTTCCTCTCATTTTTTTAAAAGCAGCTTTATTGAGGTATAATTTATATGCCACTGAATTTACCATTCTGCATGCACAGTTCAATGATTTTTAGCAAATTTATGGAGTTTCACAAACATCACCACGATCCAATTGTAGAATGCTTCTGTCACCACAAAAGATCTCTTGTGTCCATTTTGTGGGCACTCTCTACTCCCACTGCTTGCCTCAGGCAACTACTAGCCTTCGTGCTACCTCTTCTGCCTTTTCTAGATACTTTGTATAAATGGCATCACGTGACCTGTGCTCTTTTTGCATCTGGCTTCTGTCACGGAACATGCTTTTGAGTTTCATCCACGTCATAGCCTGTGTCAGCACTTGTTCCCTTTAAGAGAGGAATGGTATTCCATCACACGCCAGACTACAATTTGGTTTTCATTCACCAGTTGATGGACAGTTGGCTTATTTCCATTTTTTGACTGTTATAAATGCTGCTAAGAACATCCATGTACAAGTCTTCAAGTCTCTGTGGGGACGTCTGTTCATTTCTCTTGGGGAAATACCTAAGCGTGGAGTTGTTCTGTTGTATGGTAAATTCACATTTAGTGCTATCAGAAGCTGCTCAGCTGTTTTCCAATGTGGCTGTACCTTCTCACTTTTCTACCAGCACTGTATCCCCACTGTCCCCGTGTCCTCACTGACCCCTCACACTTGCAGGTGATTAGAATGCAGCTGAGAGGAGAATGACCTGTTAGCTCACTCCACAGGTAGTGACATAATCGAGGTTTTGAACCTAGGTGTACTTGACTTTCTGCTTTGGGTATGGACTTTGGCAAAATGCAGGGGTTGAAAGCTCTGAAGAGGGGGATCAGTGGCATGTGCCAGGCTGGGGTCCTGGGATATGGGGACAGGGCTTGGAGAAGTGTGAGGAGTGAATGGAGGTGTTCGCAGCCCTCGGCTCACACCTCCACCCAAGAGCAGGGGCTCCAGCCCGGCTGGTGGCAGGGGCATGCATCCTGGGGCGGTGAGTGGTTACCAGCCAGCATGGTCTTGGCCTCCACCAATACATAAGGCCTCTCTGGCATCCTCTCCTGCCCCAGCCTGAATTTCCTGAAGGCTGTTATGTCCCTACCTCATATATTTCCTTCTTTTGTTTGAGCCTGGGTACATGTTCTCGTCACCACCCCCTGGACTTCCACAGGGGTAAGAAGGGGCTCTCCTGTCCCAGCCCCAAGATAGTCGCCCCTTTCTGCCAACCTCAGAGTCTGTGTGCAATCAAGTGTCAAAGGAGAGGAATAAGGCCATATAGTCTACCGGCTGGTTTCAGGGAAGGGCCAGTGACAGGACAGCAGAAGAGGTGGATCTGTCTGGCCAGCAGGTGGCAGTGCAGCCCCACTTGTCATGGCCACCCCCTTTCCTGAGGGCATATCTTAGAATGACCACCCTTGCCCCAGGGGAAGGAGGCCCCAGGTCCCCAAAGTGTCCAGACCACCCTTCTAAGCTTCCTTTGGAAACAATTTGGAGAACTTGGAAAAGGGAGAAGGAGGAAAAGTATGCATTTATTGAGCACCAACTATACACCAGGGTTCTTTCATATACACCGTTTCTTTTGATCCTCATATCCACCCTGAGAGCTGAATCCTCATCTTTCCCTGAGGAAACAGACTCAGTGTTCGGTGGCTCACCCCAAGTCCTGCACACTAAGTGGCAAGTCTCTGTCCCTACCCACTGCACACAGAGTAAGCCGTCAAGTGTTCCCAGCATGATCTGTGGCATCAGACACACTTGAGTTCAAATCCTGACTCTCCACCTCCCGATGTCTGACCTTGGGAAAACCACCAAACCTCTGTGAGCTGCAGGAGCCCCATCTTGAAATGGGGCTGTCCAAACCCGCTCTGCGAAGACTTAATGAAATGCCTCTTGTGAGGGAGGATAAACAAAGACTGTTGTTGATGGTATTTCTTGGGACTGGAGACTTTTCAGGCTGGAGATCAGGGTCTGCTGGTGTTCGGTCTCCTCCAGATCCTTGGGAGGGTCACTCTCTTTGAGGTTGAGCCTGGTCGGAGGCAGTAGTCATGGAGCAGGAGCTCAGAAGTGTCCCTCCAGGGAGTTGGGTCTTTTCTGGAGCATTGCTGATGCCTCCTGATTCCTTAAAGGCCCACTCCTGGCTGGCTCTGTCCCGCATGCACCTTGACCTTCTGTTCAGTGGGGTCTGTCCCCACCCATTCACAACAGGCAGGGGAGGATGGGAGCCATGAAGGCGCCTGGAGATCTGACCAGGCTCCACTGCCTAACCTCGAGAGGCAAATCCCAGCTGGGCTAAAAGCAGAACCAGGTCCAGAAGCTTCTGTGTCTCTAGGGCCTCCGGGTCTTCACCGCTCGTCCCTCCCCTCTTCCCTGCTGCATTCCTAAGTTTTGCTCATCCTTCAAGGCCGAGTCAGACCTCCTCCTCCAAGCAGCCTCCCAGCCTATCCCAGTTTCCGGCTTGCCCGTCAGCCCCATGGCCTAGTGCCCAAGGCATTGTCAGGACTTGCAGGGCTGGGAGCTCTGCCCAGGGCAGTACTGGGATCCCTTGAGGACAGCCCCAGGCTGGCACGATGCAAGCCGAGGTCTCCCTCTGCAGAGGAGGTGCTGTGGACGACCCAGGCAGATGGGCGGGTGCGCCTGCGGATGGACCCCAGCTGCCCACAGCTTCCCTACACCGTGCACCGGATGTTCTGCGAGGCCCTGGGCAAGTATGGGAGCCTCAGGGCTCTGGGCTTCAAGCGCCAGGAAAAGTGGGAGCACATCTCTTACTCCCAGTACTACCTGCTGGCCCGCAAGGCTGCCAAGGGCTTCCTGAAGGTGAGGGCCCCACCAAACATGGCCTTCCCTCCCCTAGACCCACCTTCCAGCTCCGGGGCCCTTGCAGGCCTCCTCCCCCACTCCCCACCGGGCAAGGCCCTCGGAAACCACAGCTGTAAATGCCATGCCCGTTCACTGAGCCAACAGTATGTGCTGGGCCCTGTACTGAGGATTTTATATTTGCTGAGCCCTTACCACGTGCTGGGCACTTGACACCAGCTTTTCATTTGCCGTCACGCTCAAGATGGGTTGGGAAGCCCAGTGTGCTGAGCTGAGGGGCCGGGCTCCCTGGGAAGGTCCTGAAGAGGCAGCAAGGGCTACTGAGCAACTGACACCCCAGGGGACTCTCTGGGTGGGCTTGGGAAGTGGGGGAGGTCCCCTGCAACCTGGAGGGGGCATGTGGGGCCTGAGAGGCCCTTTCCCTGCCTGGCTGACCTGGCCTGTTTGCCTCTGGCCTGGAGCTCGGCCTGGAGCGGGCCCACAGCGTAGCCATCCTTGGCTTCAACGCCCCGGAATGGTTCTTCTCGGCAGTGGGCACGGTGTTTGCAGGGTGAGTGGCTGGGCTGGGGGTGGGAGCACCAGTGGGTTGGTGGAGGACAGGGAGTAGGAAAGGGTCGATAACTCCTTTTAGAGCCCCCCTCCACTGCCCAACGTCCCACCTCTTTCCTGGGGCCTTCTCTCAGACCTGTCTTTGCACCCCCTGCCAGGGCAGCTGTGTTCAGATGGCTGCTGTGGGAGCCTGGCCCGTTTGGGCCATGGGAGCTCTCTGGGGCTGGGGCTGCAGGGGTAGGGGTGGGGGAGAGGGGTGGCCCCTCTGCACCTGCCCTGACACGAATCCTCCGGGGTCTCCTGCAGCGGCATTGTCACCGGCATTTACACAACCAGCTCCCCTGAGGCCTGCCAGTACATCTCCCATGACTGCTGCGCCAACATCATCATGGTCGACACGCAGAAGCAGCTGGAAAAGATCCTGAAGGTTTGAGGAGAGGGTAGCAGGCATGGGGTAAGAGGGGTGCCCTCATGGACCTCCACCCCAACCTACATGGGACCTTCCCGCCTTCCCGTGCAGAGTCTCCTTCCATGCTCAACAGCAAACCCCTGGCCCCATGCATACATTGAGCAAGGCAGGGCAATAGCTGCCTACCCTTTTGACAGGTCAGGAAGTTGAGACGAGAAGGGTATGCGGTCACCTAGGAAGTGGGTGATAGGGCCTTGAACTAGGACTCCTGTCCAGTCTACTGCCTTCCATGGCTTTCTCTTTAGGATGGGTCTCCCCTGAAGGGGAGCAAGAGCTTAGGGGCTGGGTCCTCTATGGTGGGAGGGTGCAGGGGTGGCTCAGGGCCATGACACCTTGCACACTCAAGTCATGGTAGGGAGCGCGGGTTTAGGCTGCCACAGGGTGAGGTTGAGCCAGGTCGGAGGCAGCAGTCAGGAAGCAGGAGCTCAGAAGTGTCTCTTAAGCAAGTTGTGTCTTTCCTGGAGCATTGATGATGCCTCCTGATTCCTTAAAGGCCCACTCCTGACTGGCTCTGTCCCAACATGCACCATGCTGGGGCGTGGTGGCCTGGGGACACCTCTCTGTCCCAGCTTCACCCAACAGCTTGCAAGGTCCTCCAGGGCTCCCTGCATCCCAAAGGAGGCCTTTGGGATTGACCTGTTGGCTTGCCTGTGCTTCTGAAGGTGCCGCCTGGCGTCCGGCTCCCCTTCTATGCTTGAGGACGGGACAAGTGGTCTCCCGCCTTCTAGGACTGTGGGACCTGGATGCCCCAAGGCGCCAGAGCAGGCGTCTTCTCTCATCTCTAGTGGAGAAGTCTCCTTTAGACTGAAAGATAAGAGCAAGCTTGGGCCAGTGGATCCTAACAGGGCCATATCAGACTCCCTGGGGCAGGCCCAGGCTGTAGCCCAGACCATTAAGGCAGAGTCTCTTGGAGGGTGTCCCCAAATCAGAGTAAGTGACGCTGTGAACAGCCCAGGCCAAGGACTTCTGGCTCACGGTAAAATAAAAAGAAACCCTGGGAAGACCTCAGAGTTGCCCAGGCACAAAGGTCTCTCGACAGGGTTTAACCTGCGGGCGGTGCAGGGCGGTGGCTGGACACACAGGCTCTGGGGCTGGGCTGCCAGAGCTCACAGAGCGGCCTGGTGCAGGATGGTGATGGCAACAGTGGCCACCTCCAGGGGCTGTTATGAGGGTAATTCTTGGCGCAATGCCTGGCCCCTGATGGCACTTGTATTAGCTTGCCAAGGCTACTGTAACAAAGTGCCACCCACTGCCTGGCTTCTGGCGGTTGGCAGCAATCTTTACGTTTCTTGGCCTGTGGATGCATCACCCAGATCTCTGCCTTGACCTTCACACAGTGTTCTCCCTGTGTATCTTCATGCTGTCTTCTCTAGCATGTCTCTGTGACCAATTTTCCCTTTTTATAAGGACACTGGGCATATTGGATTAGTGCCCACCCTAATGATTTCATTTTAACTTGATTACCTCTGTAAAGACCTGTCTTCAAATAAGGTCACGTTCTAAGGTGCTGAGGTTAGGACTTTGGCGTATCTTTTTTGGGGGACGAAATTCATCCCATAGCAGCACCATGTAAATGCTTTTAAACTGTTAGATTGTTAAAATTTTGACTTGCAAGAGGAGAAAGAGAGGGGTTCTTTGTAAAACTTAGGGAACTGGCAGAGCGCGGAGGCACTGGCAGAAGCGTTGCCCTGATACCTTCCCGTCTCCACCAGACACGAACAAACAGACCCAGAGTGGACAAGGAGGGTCCCAGGAGGCAGCTCCACAGCCTAGTAGCGACAACGGCATGCAGATGCTATTCATGGGGTGCTAACTGCACGTGCGTCCTGTGTCTCTCAGCAGCCCGAGAGATGATTCTTATTGCCCCATTTTATAGGCAAGGAAGAAGCCAAGGGCCAGAGAGGTGGAGTATGGCTTACTCAAGGTCCCATCCCTTGCAAGGGCAGCAGAGAGACTCAAGCTCAGACCCTTTGTGCTGCAGGTCCTCTTGGGGAACCCTAGGAACCATTTGTGAGCGAGACCAAGCAGGCCGCATCTCTCTACGGGGCATGATTTGAAGAGAGCTTATGAAGTGCCAGGGCCTGCTCTGAACACCCCGGTGCAGCAGCTGAGCCATAGCATGCCCTCCTCCTTGGGAAGGGGTCAGGGTGCCCTGTGAGGACAAGAAGGAAATGGATAGCCGTGCACAGCTCCTTACAGCCCTTGGAGCCCAGAGCCACTGTGGGCGGGGGATAGAGGGAGGCCCCTCAGCCCCACCGGAGTCTGGGCAGGGAAATGGGTCAATACCCCTCAGGCAGGGCTGGCTTTGTGGGGCACGGCCCGGGATTCACTTCACACAGGGCACGAGCTTTGTTTAATGCTCTACTGTCATGTTTTGAAATTCTTAACGACTTTGGGACCACGCTCACCAGCCGCGAAACCTTGCCCACAGCTGGCACTCATAGTCCCCACGATAGTCCGTGCTGTGCATTGACGACGGATCCATTTTGCTCTTGTGTGATGAGGAAAGCTTTAAAGCACTGAAAACTTGTTTTACTTTACAGGCAGCTTTACTTGTAAATCAGAATAGGTAACATATACATATATGTTTTCATCACGTTATTTTTAAATGTTCACAATTTTATTTTGATAAATGAAAAATTAGAAAAGTCATATCATGGCTGTCGGCTAAAGTTGACGCTGGGCTGTGCGCCTTCCTATCATGGCTAAAGTCGCTGTGCGCGTTCATCTGTGGCTGTCGACTATAGTTGATGCTGGTACTGAAGTGGTTAAAAAGGTTTGAACAAGGGACCCCACATTTGCATTTTGCACTTGGCTGGTTGGTTCCAGACCCCTTGGAGGTTTTCTCTAACCCTTGTAAGTGCACCCTCTTTTATGCCATTTTAGGGTTACTTTGAAAGCCCTCTTTTTCACGGGCACTTGGGCCCACTTTGCTTTACTGTGAAGGGTGTATCAAATGGGCTCACTTTACTGCCGAGGGGCTTGTCTTGCCTCCTTGTGGGGTCCTCTTCTGTCTCGCCTCCTTTTGAACCCTGTGTTTTCAGGATCTCTCCTTTTGAATGTCTCCATTCTGTCTGGGTCAGACAAATGCTTGAGACTGTGATAGGACACATGGAAGCAGATTATGCTGCCTAAAATGAATTGCTCAGGGAGACCAAGGAGAGCCTGAGCTGTCCTCAGTGCCTCCTCCTCCCCGTCTCTGCTGGCCTCAGTAGGGATGTCCCGCTACTGGCCTGCCCAGGCACCCTAGCACTGGGTGTGGCCCAGATTTACTCAGGTCTGGAGGCTTCACAGACCCCCAGTGGCTTCAGCGGCACATAGGTCGTTGAATCAGTTCCTGAGCCTTGCTCCCTAAGCCCCAGCCAATAGCTGACCCAGGTTCCCCCAGGTCCGCTTCATCCTGAGGCCTTGATAGGCTAAGATTTTCATGACAGCCAAGCTGGCAGGGGCCTGAGCTGCCCAGTTCCTAGTAGTTATCCCTTCTCCTCAGCCTCCCTTGAGGGAGTCAGACAGTCCTCAACATTCTTGCTCATGTCAGAATCCAGGCTGGGGAAGGCTGGAGAACTTAAAAGCCCCCCAGTAGATTTTGGCAGGCCCCTCAGGGAGGTCCCTTGCATAGGTTGTTGATCTAATTCAAATGCCATCCCCATCCCCATTTTTCAGCTAAAGAAACTAAGGCCCAGAGCTAGGAAATGGGTCACCATTTTAAATAATGATGACCATTAGGTGGTGACCCTAGGTCACCATTTTAAATAAAATTTGTATCATGAAAGTTTTCAAAACAAACAAAAATAGGATCCCCATATATCTCTCATCAGTTTCAATAACTACAATGTGTTTTCATCACACTTGCTTCTTCTATTCACTTTTTTGCTGAAGTATTTGAAGGTGAATCTCTGACATCATGTCATTTCATTCCCTGAATACTTCAATGTGCCTCTCTGAAACATGCGAAATCTTTCTCAAATAATCCCTGTAACTTTGTCATATCTAGCACAAGTAAAAGAATTCTTCCATATCATCTAGTATACATACAATGTCATTTTCCTAATTTTTTAATTGTGGTAAAATACATATAACATAAATTTACCATTTAACTTTTTCTTTCTTTTTTTTTTTTTTTTTTTGAGACTGAGTCTCGCTCTGTCATCTGGGCTAGAGTGCAGTGGCGTCATCATAGCTCACAGCAACCTCAAACTCCTGGGCTCAAGTGATCCTCCTGTGTCAGCCTTCTAAGTAGCTGAGACCACAATGCCAGGCTAATTTTTGTGTGTGTGTATATATATATATATATATATATATATGTACATATATATTTTGTAGAGATGGGACCTCACTTTTGCTCAGAATGGTCTTGAACTCCTGGCCTCAAGCAATCTTCCTGCCTTGGCTTCCCAGAATGTTAGGGTTATAGACGTGAGCCACCGAGCCCAGCCATGGAACCATTTTTAAGTGCACGGAGGTGTTATGTGCATTCACGTTGTTGTGCGACCATTAACACAATCCATCCAGAACTCTTCATCTTGCATAACTGAAACTCTGTATTCATTAAACAATAACTCCTCATTCCCTCCTGGCAACCACCATTCTCCTGTCTATCTCTATGGCCACAATGTTATTGTATGGTTGGTTTATTTGAATCAAGACCTAAACCAGGCCCACATGTTGCATGTGACTAGTGTCTCTTAAGTGTCTTCTAATTCAGAACAAAGCCCTGCCATAGAACAGAGTGGTTCCTGAATTAGTATCACCTCAGAACTTGTCAGATATGCAAATTCTCAGGCCCTACCCCAGTGCTACTGAATCAGAAACTCAGAGCGTGGGGCCTAGCACCCAGTGTTTAACAGGCCCTCTGGTGATTCTGATATACATTCAAGTGTGAGAACCTCTGCCATAGACACTCTGCAGAAACTGGGTTAGTTATCTTGAATAAGTTGTCGCATTCTGTATTTGTCTAACTGCTTTCTCTTGCTGTTGTTGAACTTACTTGTTCCTCTAAACTCTGTATTTCCTGTTAGAGCTAAAGGCTTGACGCATTTCAGATTAAATCTTTTTGGGCACGAACACTTCACAAGTGGTCCTGTGTTCGTCATAGTGCACTGCTTTAAGAGGCTTGTGATGTCAGGTGTACCCACTTTCTGTGATGATGGTAGTCATCAGTGGATTCAAGTGGTGATCACCTGCTCCTCCATTGAGAAGTTTCACATCAACATTTCTTCTAATGGTTTTAGCATCCATTGATGATCTTTGTCTGAATTACTTATTTTTTGAGGGGTGGCAAAAGGTTGATTTTATAATTCATTGGCTAGAATTCTTCTCCAAAGGAAGATATTTCCCTCATCATCTGGAGCTCTTTGGTACCTGTTTGTACAGAGCAGGTGTGATAGACAGAATAATGGTCAATTTCAGTGAATGTTCCATGTATATTTGAAAGAATGTATATTCTGCAGTTGTTGGGCAGAATGTTTTATAAACATTAATTATGTCAAGTTTGTCGGTAGTGTTATAATGCTGTTTAAATCTTCTATATCCCTACTGATTTTCTGTTTACTTGTTCTATCAAATACTGAAAAAAAAGGAGTGTTAAAATATCCAATTACTGTTGTGGACTTATCTATTTTTTTCTTTCAGTTCTATCAGTTTTTGCTTCATGTATTTTGGATCCCTGTTATCAAGCATATGCATATTTAGATTATTGTGTTCTCTTGATAAATTAATCCTTTATCATTAAGAAATGTCCCTCCTTATTCCTAGTAATAGTTATTGCTTCAAGTCTACTTTGCCTCAAATTAATATAGCCACTCCAGATTTCTTATGAGTAATGTTTGCATGTATATATTTTTGTATTTTCTTACTTTTAACCTGTGTCTTTAAAGTGAGTTTCTTGCAGACAGCATATATCTGGGTCTTGCCCTTTTATCCAATAAGACAAAACTGTCTATAAATCCAGCATTTGACTCAATTTGTTTCTGATTTGTCCCATCTGTTCTGTCTCATTCCTTTCTTTCCTTCTTGGCTTCTTTTGAGTTGAGTTTTGTTTTGTTTTGTTTTGATATTGTGTTTGATCTCCACAGGCTTATTAGCTATCCTTTGTTACTGTATCAGTGTTTGCCTTAGATGTTACTGTTTGCATCTTTAACTTATCACAATCTCTCTCAAATATTGGACCACTTCATATGTAATGTGGAGCCATACAGCAGTGCATGTCCACACCCCTCACATCCTTTGTGCTATTGTCCATTTTACTTCTATACAGGTTATAAACCCTATATACATTGTTATTATTCTTGTTTTAAACAGTCAAGTATCTTTCAAAGGAATTTTAAAAGAAGGAAAGAATGCCTTTCATATTTACCCACATTTTTGCCATTTCTAACACTCTAACATTCTAACCTTCTTTTATGCAGATCCAAATTTTTTATTTTGTTTTGTTGGTTATTATTCTTATTTTTTAGAGACAGGGTCTCACTCTGTTGCCCAGGCTGGAGTGCAGTGGGGTGATCATAGCTCAGGACAACCTTGAACTCCTGGGCTCAAGCAATCCTCTTGCCTCAGCCTCCCAGGTAGCTGAGACTACAGGTGTGCACCACCATGCCCAGCTTATTTATTTTTTTATTTTTTGTAGAGATGGGGTCTCAATATGTTGCTTAGGCTGGTCTTGAAGTCTTGGCCTCAAGTGATCCTCCCTCCTTGGCCTTCCAAAGTGCTGATATTACAGGAATGAGCCACCATACTTGGCCTGTTTGTTTGTAGAGACAGGGTCTTGTTCTATTACCCAGGCCGGAGTGCAGTGGCAAGTTCATAGCTCATTTCATTCTCAACTTCTTGGGCTCAGGCAATGCTCCTGCCTCAGCCTCCTGAAAAAATAAAAAATAAATTAGCTGAGCATGGTGGCATATGCCTGTAGTCTCAGCTACTTGGGAGGCTGAGTAGTTCTTCAGCTGGGACTACAGGCATGCACCACTATGCCCAGATAATTTTCTATTTTTTGTAGAGATGTGTTCTTGCTATTTTGCCAAGACTGGTCTTGAACTCATGGCCTGAAGCAATCCTCCTGCCTTGGTTTCCTAGAGTGCTAGGATTACAGGCGTGAGCCACTGCACCCAGCTAGATCGAAGTTTTTATCTGGCATCATCTTCCTTCTGCCTTAAGAACTTTCTTCAACATTTCTTGTAGTGCAGGTCTGATGGTAACACATTCTATCAGCTTCTCTTTGTCTGAAAAAGGTTTTTTTTTTATGTTCATTTTTTAAAAGTTATTCCAGCTGGTTTAGAATTCTGGGTTCACAGGGTTTGTTTTTTTGTTCTTTCAGCACTTCAAAGATTCCATTCCAATGTTTTCCACATGCATAGTTTCTGACAAGAAATCTGTGATTTCTTATCTTTGTTTCTCCCCACATAGTGTATCTTGTTTCTCTGGCTGCTTTTAAGGTTTTTTTCTTTATCACTGCTTTTCAGCAATTTGGTTCTGTTGTGTTTTGGGGTAGTTTTCTTTGTGTGTATCCTGCTTAGAATTTACTGAGATTCCTGAATTTGTGGATTTATAGTTTTAATCTACCAATTTAAATTTGGAAATTCTTCAGACATGTTTTTCAATTTTTAAACCAATTATATATATGTTAGGTTTCTTCCCTTTTCTTTTCTTTTCTTTCTTTTTCTTTTTCTTTTTTTTTTTGAGACAAGAGTCTCACTATGTTGCCCAGGCTGGTCTCAGACTCCTGGCCTCAAGTGATTCTCCTACCTCAACCTCCCAAGTAGCTGGGATTACAGGAGTATGCTACTGCACCCAGCTCATATTTCTTGATATTATCCCAGAGGTAATTTTTTCCAGTTTTTTTTTTTCCTCTCTGAACTTCATTTTGAGGCTTGTGTTTAAGGCTTTTGGGCATGTCTGAATAGCCTTTGCTCTAAGGCTAATTTAGCCCCATTGCTAAGTCTTGGCCCTTCTGGTCTCTGCTTAATGCCTACTGAGGTGCCCCCAGGCTGGCTGAAGGACACAGGAGCAATTCCTATAGGAGCTCTTGTTAGACTTCCAGCCCCAGTCCTTGATATTCTTGCAGCTTCATGGAGTTTCACCCTGTGCATGTGCAGATGGATATTCAGCCAAGACTCAAAAGGACCCCTAAAAGGATTTCTAGAACTCTTTCTCTATTTGTCTACATAGGTCTCTCCTCTCTAGTATTCTGTCCTACAAATTCTGCCACCTCAATTTCCTTAACTCTGATCTTTGTCACCTCAATTCAGCGAGACAACTGAGACAACTGTGTTCTGTATTCTCTCTCTCTCTCTCTCCTCCCCCACCCCCACCCCATGCCCCAGGAATTGCCTGTGGGAAGAAACCTAGGGCACTCAGAGGCTCATCTCCCAGGGATGACAGTCCTGGGCCTGTAGTCCAATATCTGAAATCAATTGTTTTACATGTTTTGTCCATCTCCTAGTATTTACAGTGGGAGGATAAGTGTTACTTCCTTGTGGCCAGGATGGGAAGTCTCAGCAATATGTACTTTAACAAAAATCACACTGATATTTCTGATTCAGATGATACATTGTGGGGCTTTAGCTTACTTTCTTTGATTTGTTTGATTTCTTCTTGCATTTCTTTTATTTTACCTTAAAATCTTAGTTCCTAGTAATATTAACCTACTCTTGTAATATACATCAAGTAACTTTAAAATAATAGTATCAATATTAGGTGTAACAATAAGACTATTGAATAAAGTTTGGAGTTCCCTTCTGCCCCTTGAGTATGTGTCACTGAAAAAGAAGAATCGAAGTGCACCATTATAAAATCCCCTGATGTAACTCTTTGTATGTTTATGTAACACCAACGTGGTGTAAAGTCTAATTTATTTCTTTAAGACATTTAAAAAAGCTTTTTTCCTATAGCTTTATTTTTCAAATGATTATAACATGTCCGTGATTCCAACATCAAAATTACATGATATACTCAAAGAATTTTTGCTTCCATCCCTTTCTTCTTACCTTTATTCCCCTTTTCTGCCTATCGATAGTCAATCAGTTTTTGGTTTACTTTTCAGGGTTCCTTTTTGTAAATATAAATAAATGCATGCTTGCATATATACACATGTGTTTATATTTATTCACATTGTGAATATTTTTTACTCAAAGATAGCATATTATATTCATATTGTACAAATTCCTTTTTTCACTTAATACTATGTTCTAGAAACCACTTACTCTATGTCAGTATGTAGACCTCTGTCCCTCTCATCTACAGTGACATAGTACTACTCCACTGTGTGGCTGGATCATAGTTTGTTTGGTCAAGCCTCAGGTCATTAGGTGGTTTTCTTTTAGTAGGAAGTTGTTCCCTGCCCCTTGCCTAGCCCCACTTCTGCTGCACCCATGTTCTCATGAAGGGTGGCTAATTGTCCTGCTAAGGTTTAAGGTTAGAGATGCAGAATCCAGAGACCTTTGCCACAAAGGGCCTGCCAAGCAGCCTAAGACCAGGAGATGGGGTTCTTTTCAGGGTTTTTTCTTGCTGAAATTGATTCATTTTTCCCATCAATGCAGATCTGGAAACATTTGCCACATCTAAAGGCAGTAGTGATATATAAAGAACCTCCTCCAAAGAAGATGGCCAACGTGTACACGGTATGGTCAGTGGGGCCCTGGGTGCCCTGCAGGGCTTGTCTGGGCCCTCCCTGCTGACCTGATGGCCCACTCTGCCCCACCTGGCCACAGATGGAGGAATTCATGGAGCTGGGGAATGAAGTGCCCGAGGAGGCCCTGGATGTCATCATCAATGCCCAGCAGCCTAACCAGTGCTGTGCACTGGTCTACACGTCAGGCACCACCGGACCCCCCAAGGGCGTGATGCTGAGTCAAGACAACGTAGGACGGATGCCCAGGGTGGGGGTGGCTGTGGGTGGATCTGGGCCATGGCCCTAACTCAACAGGCCCTGGGGAAGCTCCTCTGGCAAGTATAGCTCAGGGAGCTGGGATAAGCAGAATGGCCCATCGGTCTGTGGTCATGACTGAGCCAGTGAAGGGGAGGGGAGGAGAGAGGAGGCTCATCCTGGGGATTTCCCAGAGATGCCAGGAAGGGTACTCACTCTGGGGGTCCCCAAAGAAGAAGCCCCAAGTACCACAGTTGTGAGTACTGCCATGGCTGGCTCGTGGACACTGCTGGGGCCCATCTACCTGTCCTCCAGATCACGTGGACAGCAAGGTACGGCAGCCAGGCCGGCGACATCCAGCCAGCAGAAGTCCAGCAGGAGGTGGTGGTCAGCTACCTGCCCCTCAGCCACATTGCCGCTCAGATCTATGACTTGTGGACAGGCATCCAGTGGGGAGCCCAGGTCTGCTTTGCTGAGCCTGACGCTCTGAAGGTCTGTCTGCCTCTCTACCGGGTGGCTGTCCCTGTCTGTGTGCAAGGGCGCTGTGTGTGCTCGTGTCTGTGGGTGTGCACGTGCATTCATGCATGTGCTGGTTTTCTGTGCATTTATCAGTCAGAATTCTGTCAGGTGCAGTTAACACAGCCCAACTTGAATGACCAGATGAGCAGGGAAACTGATGACATTACATAGAGTCGAGTCAGAATGGTTTGCTAGGTTTGCAACACCCTTGATGACGGGTGTCTCAGAGTAGGTTCACAAAAGGTCACAAGGTGGCCACAGCCCCTCCCTGCATCCCATCCTCACAGACTACACCTGTTCTTTGGTTCCTTATTTTAACTGTAAGAAAAACTTTCCAAGAAACCCCCCAGCAGTCTTCCCCACTCCACATCTCAGTGGCCCAAACAGTGTCACGTGTCCATTCCTAAACCAAATGCTGCTTATGGGAATGGGATTATCATGTCTGAGTTAGACTAATGAAGGGTCACCATGCTCAGGGCTGGGAGGGGACCCAGGTGCTTCTGAAACATTGACCACCTGATTCCTGACTGCCGTCAGATTCTGTCAGCAAAGAAGAGCAAGGCGACGGCCACTGAGCCGACAGAATGTGCTGCATGTCACACGCAAGTGTGTGTGTGTGCACCCGTCTGAGCATCTGTGCACAGGCATGCCTGTGAGGTGTGTGCACAACTCGCTCTGGTGGGAGGGGCTCCTGGACCCTGGTGGGCCCTGAACCAGCAGGCCTGCCTCTCCCTGCGGTGAACAGGGGAGCCTGGTGAACACACTGCGGGAGGTGGAGCCCACATCCCACATGGGGGTGCCACGGGTGTGGGAGAAGATCATGGAGCGGATCCAGGAAGTGGCAGCTCAGTCTGGCTTCATCCGGCGCAAGATGCTGCTGTGGGCCATGTCGGTGACCTTGGAGCAGAACCTCACCTGCTCTGCCAGGTACAGAGGACCCAGGGGCAGTAGGCCTGGGGAGGGAGCAGGGCTGGGTCACACCCAGCACACACCATGGCTCTGACAGGCCAGGCTTGTCCCGGCTCCAGTGGCCTGGCGGGCCCAGGCTCCCAATGCAGAGGCCCCAGCAATGGCTGGGCGCGTGCTCCCCTCCTCCTCCCAGACCCTGCTGAGGACGGCCACTCCATCTTCGGTGTCCTCTTCCTTCTGACTGGAGGACTGACTCACTTCCTCTGAGGTGGAAGTCACCTCCTTGGGAGAAGCTCCTACCACAGTCTCCTGAGGTCTTCTGACTTCAGGAAGGGCCGGAGAAGGGGTGGTAGTGATGGGACCAGCCTCTCCAGCATCCCAGGCGGCCATTCGGCTCTCTCCCCACACCCTTTTGACTGTCGTTTAAGCTCCCACACGGCGCTGTGGGAGGGTCGGTGACATGAATCTGACCTGGTTTCAATTTGGAAGTAGTTTCTATTACCGGCGTGTCTGTGAAACAGTATGTTTCATGAGACGTGTATACATCTGTGCACCCACAGCTGCATTTGCACAGATGTGCAAGGTGAATATGCATGAACAAAACATTCCTGGGCTTCAATGGGATCATATGCCTCTACACATGGGTGTCCATGAATACATACTTCAAGTCTCTGCACATGTGTGTAGTACATGTGCAAACTGGTATGCATCTGTGTGGCCTGTGCACCTGTACACAGCTGAACCTATGTGTCTAACTTCCTGGCTCAAGACATACTATGTGCATCACCCGCACACCTACGTTTGCATGTTCACGGGCAGGTCCAATATTCAAAATTCAGCATGTTCAGCACTGGCTCCAAACAATCAGAACAGACAACTGGCGTGGCCGTGCCCATGTGCACCCACTGACTACCAATTCTTTTAATGTATGTGTACGTGTGTGTTTTCTCCCATGCACCATTCTCCCTCTCCCACTAGTGACCTGAAGCCCTTCACAACCAGACTGGCAGATTACCTGGTGCTGGCCAAGGTCCGCCAGGCGCTGGGCTTTGCCAAGTGCCAGAAGAGTTTCTATGGAGCGGCGCCCATGGCCGCAGAGACACAGCACTTCTTCCTGGGCCTCAACATCCGCTTGTATGCGGGCTATGGCCTCAGTGAGACCTCAGGCCCCCACTTCATGTCCAGCCCTGGCAACTACCGGCTCTACAGGTGAGGCCCAAGGCTGCTGCACACGTGCACACCTACGTACCCTTGCTGGCACCACCTGTGCCCCTGCTGAGTGCCCTGGGGACCCTCACCTCTTTGTGCACTGATCAGATCCCAGAGACCTGGCCATTGGGTTGTGGGGCCCCTGAGTGCCAACACTGCCATCTTGTGGCAGTGGGGTGGGCCCTGCCACCCTGTCACGTGAGACTGCAGTTGAAGACAGCCTGAACAGCCCAGGGGTACCCTGATTCCTGATGGAGCAATTTTCTTCTGTCCCACCCCTATGGTAGGGTGGGGTGTAGTAGAAGGTGTTCCAGGATAGCTGATGGCCCAGGGTCCAGTTGTGGTGGGAGTGGGGGAACCATGTCAGCCTTCTAGTGGGTGGGGAGGACAGTCAGCTCTGGGGAGTGATTGAAGGATCATTTGTTGTGCTTAAATACCTCCCCTCCCAGGCGCGGTGGCTCACGCCTGTAATCCTAGCTCTCTGGGAGGCCGAGGTGGGCGGATCATTTGAGCTCAGGAGTTCGAGACCAGCCTGAGCAAGAGGCGAGACCCCATCTCTACTATAAATAGAAAGAAATTAATTGGCCAACTAATATATATAGAAAAAATTAGCCGGGCATCGTGGCGCATGCCTGTAGTCCCAGCTACTTGGGAGGCTGAGGCAGCAGGATTGCTTGAGCCCAGGAGTCTGAGGTTGCTGTGAGCCAGGCTGACGCCACGGCACTCACTCTAGCCTGGGCAACAAAGTGAGACTCTGTCTCAAAAAAAAAAAAATACCTCCCCTCCCTGCCAGCCTACCACAGGCCCCAAGTTCTACCATTATCATTTCCTCTCTCCCTCCTTCCCTCACCAAAAACCCTTTAATTAGCTCTACATTTCAGCTTGAAGTCCCCTATTAAAATACAAAAACCCAGAGAGGGGACACCTTCTAGTCATCAGTAAAGACTGAGAAGTTGGGAACCCGGCTCCCCAGTGGAGGCTGATCCTGGGCTTAGGGGGACAGCCCCTGTGACCACACCTCCCCTCCCCCTCATGGCCAGCTCAGGCAAAGTGGTCCCAGGCTGCCAGGTGAGGCTGGTGAACCAGGATGCAGAGGGCGTCGGTGAGATCTGCCTCTGGGGCCGCACCATCTTCATGGGCTACCTGAACATGGAGGACAAGACACGCGAGGCCATTGACGAGGAGGGCTGGCTGCACACAGGCGATACTGGCCGCCTGGATGCCGACGGCTTCCTCTACATCACTGGGCGCCTCAAAGGTGAGTGCCCGGCCTGCTGGTGGGGGCAGAGACCGCAGTGGGGCCCAGGAGGGATTCGGCTCCCACCACTATTCATGTTCATGCCCCGGCCAGTGTCACACGCCTTTACTGCGTCGTTTCACTTACTCTACTTTCCTGGGGGGCAGGTACTGATATTACCCGACTTACCAATGAGGGCTTCCAAACAAGCTAAGTAACTTGCCTAAGGTCACCCAGCTAGTAAATGATGAAGCTAGGATTCAAATCCCCTAGAGAAACAACACAAATCTTTCTGGAAAATTCGAGGGCATAAATATGTATTTTTACATGCAAACACGGATATGAAGAACAGAATGCACATTAGATATAACATTAAAAACGAAACACAAGACTTCAGAGAAATTGCTTGCACAGACAGGAAATTAGTTGTGGATTCCTCCGTGGAAAGACACTTTGCTCACTGTGCCTGAGTGGGTGTAGTCCCCGCAGCACCCACGTGGGAATCTATCAGGCCCGGCTTTCCCAGGGATGATGGAGCTCCGCGAGCGGGGAAACCACCCCGGCGGGCGGGTGTGCGGCGTGCCGAGGGGCTAACCGACCGGCGCGGAGTTGCAGACGCGGCCGGGAGTGCGGGGCTCCTAGCGCCCTGCGGGCGACGGCAGGGGCAGCCTGGCGCACGGGCGCCGCCTAGCGCCCCCCGTTGCAACGGCAGGGGAGGGGACGGACATCCCAGCACAGCGAGGACAGTAGCCAGACAGCGCAACCAGAGTTGGCCCTCCTCTTAGAACTAGTATGGTGAGAGGTAAGGGTCCAGATACCTTTTCTCCAAATACATATCCAAGTAACCCAGCACCACGTATAGAAAAGACCATCCTTTCCCTGTTGCCTTGCAGTGCCACCTGTGTCATTCATGAAGTGACTGTCTATGAGAAGTCTATTCTTGGACTCTATTCTGTTCCATTGACCTATTTGCCTATCTTTGCACCAATACTCCAGTGTCTTAATTTCTGTAGCTTTATGATAAAGCTAGATACATGCTTGTGTAAGTCCTACAGCTTTGGTCTTCATCTTCCAGATGATCTTAGCTACTCTTTGCATTTCACTGTGAATTTTAGAATCATTGTATCAATTTCCTCAAAAAATTGGCAGGAATTTTGATTTTGATGTCATTAAATCTACAGATTAATTTGGTGAGGACGTACATCTTTACAGTATTAACTCTTCTAATCCATAAACGTGGTATATCCATACCTCCATTTACTTAGGTCTTTTAAAATTTTCTCTCAATAGTGTATTGCATAGTTTTTAGTATAGAAATCTTTTAAAAATTTTATTTATGGCTGCCATGGTGGCCTACACCTGTAATCCCAGCACTTTGGTAAGCTGAGGCAGGAAGATTGCTTGAGGCCAAGAGTTCAAGACCAGCCTGAACAACACAGGGAGACCCTCTCTCTACAAAAAATAGAAAAATTAGCCAGGCATGTTAGTATGTACCTGTTGTCCCAGCTGCTTGGGAGACTGAGGCAGGAGGATCACTTGAGCCCAGGGGTTTGAGGTTGCAGTGAGCTATAATGATGCCACTGCACTCTAGCCTAGGCAACCGAGACACTCTCTCTCTCTCTCAAAACACACACACACACACACACACACACACACACACACACAATTTATTTTATTGAATTTACGACCATCAAGCCTGGAAGTAAGCCATCATTCAGAGAACAGCAGACCACTACACTGAGTGCCTACCACCTGGCATTGCACAGAGACATTCCATAAACATTTGAATGAAAGGAGGGCTTCCTGAAGGAGGCAAGAGAGTTGGCCCTAGAACAGGCCAGCTCCCAAAGTCTGTGGGAAGGAGGGAACGAGTGGAAGGGATATGCCAGCAGCACAGACAAACAAGGTGAGAGGTGCCACAGCAGTGCAGATAAAAGCATGGGCTGTGGAACTGGGCTGGATTTAAAATCTTAGCTCTGCTACTTACTAGCATGTGAGCTTGGACCAGTTACTGGCCCTTTCTGTGCTGCAGTTTCTTCATCTGCAAAGCAATGATCGCCTGTTTCTTTCTGGAATTGTTGTGAGGATTAAACATTACTGTATGTGACGCACTCAGCGTGGTGGTGAGCGCTGTGTGAGTGACGGCGATGGAGGCTAATCAGCAAAGGCAGAAGGAGGAACCACTCAGGCTATCCAGGGGATAGGGTGGGAGGTCTGTCGAGGAACTCGAGTTGGCAGAAGGGGGCCATGGATGAGACACCTGAGCAGGCAGTCTCGGATGATGACTGGAGCGAGGGAGCACTGGGTGAGCATCTGTCCTCTGGCACCTGCCGCTGGCCCCCAGTAGGTGTGAAGTGCTTCAGAGGGCGTGGCACTGCTTCTCAGCTCCCAGAGGGGGCGTCTCCAGCAGTACGCCTGCTTTCTGGGCTCCCAGGCTGTTGCTGAAGCTTGGGTCTTTGTTCAGCCGGGGCACTGGGACTACAGCCTGTGCCGGGGGCCTGGCCTTGCCTCCCCAGAACTAATCATCACAGCTGGTGGGGAGAATGTGCCCCCTGTGCCCATCGAGGAGGCCGTGAAAATGGAGCTGCCCATCGTCAGCAATGCCATGCTGATCGGGGACCAGAGGAAGTTCCTGTCCATGCTGCTCACCTTGAAGGTGTGTCCAGGGGACTCTGGCTCTGGAGGAACAGCCAGGAGTGGGGGTTTGTGGGTCTGGCCTGGCAGAAGCCGTGTTCAGCCCAGGGCACACCTGGGTCTCATGGCTTTATTCTGGATTAAGTGCAGTCAGTGCTGTCTGCACTGTGGGGACAGTTGTAGCACATGCAGATTCCCTCTGTCCCCAGTATGCAGCTGCGACGTTACCAGTACATGCCAGCTCACAAAGTGCTGCTCCCCACTGTCCCTTGCCTTCACAGATGCTCATGCCCCTGGGGAGCAGAGAGGTAGGAGTTACAGGGTATGCTACATATAATGACTTCATGACTGAGGTCTTCTCTCAAACCACTGCTCCTTCCGCCACACCACGGGGCTCAATACAGTAGCACCCTACTCATTCTAGAACCATCTATTTGAAACATAGCTGGCATGATTCACACCTTACCATTAGCAGCAGTAAGACTTCCACCAAGACCAGGGCTTGCGTCTTACAGGGTGAGGCTTGGTCCTCATCTGATCTCTGGCTTTTCAGTGCACTCTGGACCCAGACACCTCTGACCCAACTGATAATCTGACCGAACAAGCTGTGGAGTTCTGCCAGAGGGTGGGCAGCAAAGCCACCACAGTGTCTGAGATCGTGGGAAGGAAGGATGAGGCCGTGTATCAGGCCATCGAAGAGGGCATCCAGAGGGTCAACTTGAATGCGGCAGCCCGACCCTACCACATCCAGAAGTGGGCCATTCTTGAGAAGGACTTCTCTATTTCGGGTGGAGAGTTCGGTAGGTTTTTTTTCTTTTCACTATTCCAGGGGCTGTGCAGGAAGGCAGAGGCCGTGGCAGGGCCTGGGAGGCACCTGTTCTGAAGCGGCCATGGCAAGGAGATGGTCACAGACAGGGCTTTGGGAGACATCCATCTTCTTGTGGGCACACATTGATTGCTCAGGATATGGGCTTGTCAATGCGTAGAGCCTGCTGAATGTATATGTGCAAGAACTTACTAATTTGAACACAGGACATTTAATTTTGCCTTGACTATGGGACCATTTTCCCCTAAAACCAGTGGAACTATCAGGCAAACACCAAGGCCTTGCTGGTGTTCTGGCTGGAGTCACCTGGCTCAAGGTGTGAGACTACAGTAATCTTCAGTAAGTCAACTCATATGACAGGTAAGGGGATGAGGCCATTATAGACCACAGCCCACAGGACAAGAAAAAAACTCTGATGCAACCTCAGATGGTTGGATGAGGTGGTTCTCGGCTGTAGCATCTTGGGGTGCTCATGGCATGTGGAGCTGAAAATGGCTTCTCCAGTGAGATTCCCTCAAACCTGACAAAGCTGAACCCAGATACAACTATCTATAGTAATGCTGAGCTGCAGGCAGAGACTCAGAGCCTGTTTAGCTGTCAGGTGCCAACACACTGAATGCACAATCAGACAGAAAGAGTCCTCTCTAAGTAAACAGAAATGACTGATTCTGAAGTTTCCAGTTACATAGTCAAGAATGAGTTAGGCACAAAAATGACTTTAAGCTACCCAGGACCTCAAATGAGAACCCTTTCAACCTCGCTTTAGAGGGGAGAAACTAAGGACAAGAGAAGAGATTTGGTGAAAATCTCTCATAAAGACCATGGCAGAGGCTTCCCCTAACTGGGGCTTTCTCTTGCCCCATCACAATCCATCAAAGCATAATGGCAGCTGGGCATGGATGCTCACGCCTATAATCCCAGCACTTTGGGAGGCTGAATCTGGAGGATTGCTTGAGGCCAGGAGTTCAAAACCAGCCTGGGAAATATGGCGAGATCTCGTTTCTACAAAAAATTTAAGTTAGCTAGGTATGGTGGTGCACACCTGTAGTCCCAGCTACTCGGGAGGCTGAGGCAGGAGGATCGTTTGAGCCCAGAAGTGTGAGGTTGTAGTGAGCTGTGATCCCACCACTGCATTCCAGCCTGGGCAACAGCATGAGGCCTCTTCTCTTTAAAAAAAACCCAAAAACAACACATACACACACACACACATAAAAAAGCATGATGTCCAACATTGTAGGAACTTTCACAAAAATGTAGACATGATGTATTGCTGTGTAACAAATTATCCCCAAACGTAGCAGCTTAAAATGTTTGTTTTATATGAAGTGGGGAGTGGAGAGGGGGATTCAATCTTTTTTTTTTTTTTTTTTTTTCAGACAGAGCCTTGTTCTGTCACCCTGGGTAGAGTACAGTGGTGTCATCGTAGCTCACTGCAACCTCAAACTCATGGGCTCAAGTGATCCTCCTGCCTCAGCCTCCCGAGTAGCTGAGACTACAGGTGCATGCCATGACGCCTGACTAATTTTTCTATTTTTAGTAGAGACGGGGTCTCACTCTTGCCCAGGCTGGTCTTGAACTCCTGAGCTCTAGTGATCCTCCTGCCTCAGCCTCCCAAAGTGCTAGGATTACAGGTGTGAGCTACCAGCCTGGCCAGAAACATTTACTATCTACATTTCTGTGGGTCAGCAACTCAGGAACAGCTGAGGTGGGTGGTTCTGGCTCAGGTCCCCCCTCAGGCTGCAGTCAGTGTGGGCTGGGCCAGCAGGCATGTGGAGCTGGAAGGCCACCCCACGCTCACTCATGTGGCTGTGGGCTGGGCCTCAGCTCCTCACTGGCTGTTGGCCTGAGACCTGTCCTTGGCCAGTGGACTCTCCTTAGACTGCCTGTGTGTCCTCTGGACGTGGCAGCTGGCTTACCCCAGAATGATCCTAGAGGGAGCCCAAGGAATAAACTGTAGTCTTTTTATTTTTAATTGCTCAAATCATTTATTCATTCGAGGGGCAGAATACAAAATGGATCAAAGACCAAGAATGGGTGTAGGTCAAGGAGAAGGTGGACGTGGCTTACACCACTTTAGTCCTTTATAACCTAACTCTCAGGAGTATCACACCATTGCTTCCTCTCTGTGGGCCACACGACCAACGACGGCACAACATGGGAGGGGACTACACAAGGGGCATGAATGCCAGGAGGGCTCTGTCTTGGAGGCTGGCTACTATCTGTCCTAACTGTCCAGCTTCATTCCAGAGTTGTAGGACTCCCCGAAATGTGGGTCTTTTCCACACTCCTTCTCAAAATTCTCAGAGCCAGGGCCTCACTCATTTCTTCCATTTTCTCTTTTAGGTCCCACAATGAAATTGAAGCGGCTCACAGTTTTGGAGAAGTACAAAAATATCATTGACTCTTTTTACTAAGAAGAGAAAATGTAACCAGGGGCCATGCTTGAAGTTCCTTCAGGATGGATGGCAGGCCTCCCTAGTGTCTTCCTGAGCCCCAGATCTCTTCAGTCTGGGCATGGGCACTCCTCTGGCAGACCTGTTAGCTCACCAGGTGAGGGGTGGCACTGGCTCCTGTTTGCCAGGTCTTAGGCCAACAATAGCTGACAACTCTGAGAAGCTTCGCATGTGGATAGTTTTAATTCTATTAAGTACTGCTTTTTGTTCAGGTAACAGATGAGATCAGCTCTCCAGAACTAAAGCGCAGATAACTTTTGGCCTTAGTTCAAGGTAGATTAACACACTGCTAGCTCACCTAATGGGCCAGCCAGCAGCAGGCTGTGGAGGGAAGTGGGGGAGATAGTTGGTATTACTAGTGTGTCCCACAGGGAAAGCAAACAGTTATAACTCACCTAGCAGCTTGATTTACTTCAGAATCTTGCTGGACACTGCTGACTCTATTATCCCATTACCAGGCACTCCTCTACCATGCACATGCCAACTGACTTGATGCTTAATAAAACTGCTGCTGCCTATTTGATTCTATTTAATGTATAATTTGAATATTAAACCTTTTAACAGAACTGTTAACAAGGACCTGATTTTTTGGCCAATCGAGCAGATGGGACCAGTCCAGAGACTAGTGGGCATTTAACCCACAGGACTGTGTGCAATGGGAATATAAGTAACCATTAGTGCCCTGGAATAAACAAAGGTGCAGGGGGGTGGTATCAAGTGGGGCATTCTAGTAAAAGCAGCCAACTGTGGAGTTAGCCTGTTGCCACCAGGCCACCCCACCAGAAAAAGCCATTCTTAGCAGCAAGCTAGGCCAGGAACAACTAAGCAAAACAGGTAGAAAAAGCATTCATCTCAATCATTTTTGGAATTCTTTATTATTTTGAACCCAAGAACCACTGATAATTATAGCACAATCCAATAAAACAGAGGAAGCAGCAGCTTAAACAAAGTAAAATACATGTTAGATTGTAAGTCTGGTTACAAGCTTAAAATGACCCAGACAGGGATATTTGTTGTTGTTAAGAAATCCCCTTGAGACCTGGGTACACTGCCACAGGTTTGCAATGTTTCACAGGGCCAAGGGAGGCCATGAGTTGCCTTTGGTGTGGGACCAAGAAGTAATAGTTCATGAAAATAGTGACTTGTATCTGAAGACTAAGAAAAATCATGCTGCAGAAGAGGGGAGGGGAGGGTGGGTAGGAGGTGCCTGAAGGTCAGAAGCTGAGCCCAAGCCCAAGCCCCGAGGTGGTGCAATTTGTAAATCAACTTGGGCCGAGTCAGCTCATCTCTGCAATGTCATTCTGTGCTGATATAGCTGAGGCGGAGGGCAGTGATTTGGTGTTTTGGGTTCCTTAAAGGGCAGTGATTTGGTGTTTTGGGTTCCTGAAACATAAAATTAATAGGCAGCATCCCAAGTTCCTCAACGGCAACAAAAATACATGTGATTAGGTCTTTCAGCAGTATCATACCTAGCAGTACCAGCTGAAGTGGGTCTATTTCCAGATAGCAAAATACAAGAATAAATGCACAACAGTCAGCTCCCTTGGCCTGACTCAGCATCAAGGACAGGGGCTCAGAGGCTGTGACAACTCATGACGCTTAAAATGTGTCCAATGAAAAGGAGGTACTGCTCCTCTGCTTTATGAAAAGCTCTTCCAAGATTATAACAAAATAATTGAACACACAATGCATGTGTCTTTGTACCTAATATATTACCTATATCTTATTAACAAAAATTACATTTTTCATTATATATTTCTTGGATCTGAAGTTTTTATTCATACTCAGTAATTCATGTAAAGGACAAATCTATCTCTATTTTCCACATCATCAGGAAATATACCACATTCACTGTTTCTGATTTGCACTTTCCCAGGAAATTTCTTTTGTGCCTGTTTTATAAGAGTGTCCTCTTGTGCTATCATGTTGACATCCTATTCTATTTCCATTATGTTTTTCATAAACCAAGGAACATACGGTTTTTCTTTAAAAAGTTAGATATTTTTCTTATTAATTCTGTATCATGATATTTACAGCTGAGGAAAAACTATTTTAACTGAAGTGAAAAACAGTTAAGAATGGCAAATGATATAGTTCACTTAGAGTTTACAAAAAAATGTTTACCGGATAGACATTTAATAAATAACACAAGCACTTGGAAAAAGTCCTTTGAAAGCAGGCCTATGGATATCACCTGCATCCTTTGCACAGATTTTGTTAAGAAAAGGCCAGATCTAAAAATGTACTCTGTCAAGAAACAAGCAGACCAAATGCATACATAACGGTAGGTATTCTAAACAGAGGTTTATGTGGTGTCCATTTGGAGTGATTGACATGAATACCATTTGTAGAAGCATTAGTCTAAATCCTTTACTCGGCGACAGATTTCCTCTGTGAAGTCTGAGCATTTTGCGTTGCCTCCCAAATCTTTTGTTAAGCTCTGAGAAACGGAAAAAGGGAAAATAAAAATGTATTCACATGCTAAACTAAACCAAGGCTTTTATTTAAAGCCCTCAAGGAGATGCCAGCCAAGGAAGTTACTGGGCTGCTCTGACTTTCATTTAATGCCTCATTTCAAAGTGAAGTGCTACCCCCCACCTGCCCACCCCTCGGATCAGGAAAATCCAATAAGATAGTGTATACAGAACACCCTGAAAAGAGTAAGGTGTTCTCGATGGAAAGGGAAGCAGGGAAGTTTTCTCCTTGTTCATATAATAGACCCTAAGAAAAATTGGCTGATTGTGGATACTTAACTGAAAGCAAATCTAAACCAAAGGTTTCATAAAGTCCTTGGGGAATTTTTAAAGGTGAAAAAACTTAAGACTATGATTTATTTTTGGTGGCTGGTAAACAAATACTAAATACCAAAGAATTAAATCACTAATTCTGAAACCTTCCTCTTTTTTTTTTTTTTGAGACAGAGTCTCACTGTGTTGCTCGGACTAGAGTGCCGTGGCATCAGCCTAGCTCACAGCAACCTCAGACTCCTGGGCTCAAGCAATCCTTCTGCCTCAGCCTCCTTAGTAGCTGGGAGTACAGACATGTGCCACCATGCCCGGCTAATTTTTTCTGTATATTTTTAGTTGGTCAATTAATTTCTCTCTATTTTTTTAGTAGAGACAGGGTCTCATTCTTACTCAGACTGGTTTCGAACTCCTGACCTTGAGCAATCCGCCCACCTCGGCCTCTCAGAGTGCTAGAATTACAGGCGTGAGCCACCACACCCGGCCTAAACCTCCCTGTTTAGGAAAGTCATCCATACAACCAAACTGTTCTGACAGTTTATCTTCTCTTTACTGAAAACAGACCTCAATATATTTAATTGTCTTTATTTTCCCACCTTATATAATTAAAAGGGCCCACTGTGTCATTCAGGTACCTCTCTGCTAGGCTCCAGAGTATAACTTTCCAAGTATAGCTTCAGAATGAAAATGAAATCTTATGCCCTCTAATGTATTGTAATTATAAGGCTGTCAAAAACAAGCCTGGATTTCTTGCATTTTGGCCAGAAGATATAATTTCAAGTTACAGAATTTTTTTAAAAAGAAGGAGCCAACTTTGAAGACATTATGCTAAGTGAAATAAGCCAGACACAATGGACAAATGCTATCTGACTTAGATGAGGCACCTAGAGTAGTCAAATTCATAGAGAGAGAAAGTAGAACGGTGGTTGCCAGGGCTGGGAGGAGGTGGAAGGAGGAATTATTGTTTAATGGGGACAGAGTTCTAGTACGGGAAATGAAAAAGGTCTGGAGACGATTGGTGGTGATGGTGACATAATAATACTCTATGTTACTGAATGGTATATCTAAAAATGGCTCAAATGGAAAATTGTGTGTCTGTGTATATATATATATATTTTAATATATTTTAAAAAAGGATGTCAATTTTAAAAAAGGATGTCAAATTAGGGATCAGAGGGATCTTTGAGGCCCAGACTCATGAAGCCATCACCTCCTCTGACCCCCCTCACTTTGAGAATAATCCACCACACTCCTTCCATAGGCCATGACTGCTATGAAGGCAGTGAAGCTTGTTAGGTAAGAGCTGAAAGGAGTGTGAACACCAACTTTGTCATTAGGAGCTATGAGACCTTGGACAAATTACTTAATCTCTCTGTGCCTCAGTTTCCTCATTGATAAAATGGGATTAATAATAGTATCTACTCCACAGAGTAGTAGAAAAGATTTGCTGAGATTAGATATACATATAAAAAAAGAACTTAAAATCATGTAAGTATTCAATTAATACTAGCCATTGACCAGGCGTGGTGGCTCATGCCCACAATCCTAGTACTCAGGGAGGCCAAGGCGGGAGGATCACCTGAGGTCAGGAGTTCAAGATCAGCAATAGTGAGACCCCATCTTTACTAAAAACAGAAAAAAATTAGCTAGGCAACTAAAATAGAAAAAATTGGGCGGGCATGGTGGCACATGCTTGTAGTCCCAGCTACTTGGGAGGCTGAGGCAGGAGGATTGCTTGAGCCCAGGAGTTTGAGGTTGCTGTGAGCTATGATGATGCCACTGTACTCTAGCCTGGGTGACAGAGTGAGACTCTGTCTCAAAAAAAAATACCTCATGATTATTACTTTTATACAACTTCTGTATTGCTTTTGTATTATAAATGCAGATAGTAT
Organism: Mirza zaza; assembly: GCA_008750895.1. Taxonomy (NCBI): domain Eukaryota; kingdom Metazoa; phylum Chordata; class Mammalia; order Primates; family Cheirogaleidae; genus Mirza; species Mirza zaza. The sequence goes on from VSMD01048328.1 coordinate 91,747, forward strand.
AACATATAAGAATATTGTACTATATTTAAGAAATATAGTACTTTATAAGTTTCCTCTTGGCCCTCAAATTGGCATCTGGTAATGTATATTCTGAGGTAAACTGATAATCAAATGACAGTACAACATCTTACTGAGAAGTAAAAATGTTCTGAGTGTCCTATAAATAATTGTAAGAGCAGGACTTGAAATTTGGAATTGTGTTTTTTCAGTTTGTGTATACTTGCCCCCAATTGGTAGTCTTTGAAGTCGTGTACATTGCACGTCGGATGAGCCAGGGAAATTATTACATTAACATAAGCATTTTATGTGTATGTAGTGGTTGCTTTGTACTGAGATAAAAACTCACTTTGGGGTGTGATTAAATATTAAACTATGATTTCTACTTGGGGAAAAAAAAAAAAAAAAAAAAGAATATTGTACTATAGACACATCCACATCTGTATCTGCTACTAGATTCCAAGACTCTTGAGACCCAGGACCTTATCTTACTCATCATTTTATTATATTCTTCACACCCGATAATGTACATTCAATAGATGTCTGTTGTAAGGAGGAAAAAGCTGCCTATAAATATTACTGAACTTGGTCACTATCACACAGCTAACAACAGGATAACTGGGCCTGCACATGACTCTGGCTCCCAAACCACTGCTTTCCACTGCACACTGATGTCTCTGCTCAGTACTTATGCTTTCTTGGACGAACATTTGATCCTCGGAAAACATAGACATGTGCACGCATATCCAGTTCAATAGGGGAGCCCACAGTAAGCATCCTTGTTCAACATCAAATCCTTGGCTCTCTTGAGAACTATTATCTGTCCCTGCCACACAGATAAAACATGTGGAAGAAATGTATTTTACCCAGCATAAGAAAGTCAAGTTTACCATTACCTTTCCATCCTTAATTGTAGCAAAACAGGCAGACTCAATTCTTGCAGCATGGTCAACAAGTCCCATGTGGCGCAGCATCATCACAGCACTGAGCAGGAGGGCCGTGGGGTTGGCCATGTCCTTGCCTGCGATGTCTGGGGCAGTCCCATGAACCTGTGCACCGGGAAAAGTTTCAGCCTCAGGAGGGAGACAAGAACTAATTGCTCTCTTCTGGGGAAGCTAGGGTCTTAATTATCTTTCCTCACCAAGAAGAAATATTTACTGAAAGCTACTGTGTGCAATTCATGTGACACAGATTTTAGAAATGAAGCCTACGAGAAGTATGAAAGTATGGACCAACAATCTTTTCTAGTCAATTTTTGGTAAAGTATCTTAATGAGGACGGAAGTATACATAATAAAGAAATATCTGGAGGGAAATGAAGGAACAAACCATGCTTTATATAAAAAAAACAAAGCACCGTTTTCTTTTACAATTTGAAAAACTCAAGAGTTAAAACATATTTATACAGATAACTCCTCCTGAGTTCTCATGCTTTTCTGACCTGAATTCTACTTTAGGTGTCGAGGTCCTTACCGATTCGAAGATCGCGACCCCATTGGCTCCAATATTGCCACTTGGTGTCACACCAAGACCGCCAATTAATCCGGCACACAGGTCACTAGGGACAGAAACACATTTCAAAGGATACTTTGAGAAATAAAACATCTCACCTAGCACCCAGATTTTAGTTTTGAAATACCATTCTCCACTAAAAGGAGCCAGGGTTCCTTGCAGAAATGGCTGATTCTAGGGCTAAGGTCAGGAACTCACAGATGAGGCTGAAGCATCAACCTGGGCCAGAAAGCAAGGAGCTCAAAGAATTAAGGGTCCTGTCAAAAGGACACAGGGGACAGTGAAGGGATCCCCACTGGCCAAGTTGGGGTAACTTGAGTATCAATATAAATGATAATAGTGATGGATATACCACTGAATAAAATAGAAAACCATGAGCCCTAGTGACATGGATAAATAAGTAAACAAATAAATAAACAAGAAGAACTTATCCTTACGGTAGACTGCCAACAATAAATGTAGAAGGAATGACAGGCCTAGAAAAAATCACCATTTGGCCCAATTTGCACCTTATGTTGGGGTTGGGGGAAGGAGGGGAGGGAAGAGAGAGAGAGAGAGACAGGGCAGACGAAGGAGGAGGATGAGGAGGAAGTAGAAGGAAGGAGATGGAAGAGAGGGAAAGGGAAAAGAAAGAAAGCAGGAAGAAGTAACAAAGTACATGTGGTGAAATGTTAATTAATGTCTGGGGAATCTGGGTGCTGAGTGTAAGGAAATTCTTTGTTCCATTCTCACAGCTTTTCAGTTAGTCTGAAATTATGTCAAAAGTTACAAAAAATTTTATAAATGACTATCCATCTACCTAGCTATACAAAACAAACAATGAAATTAATAAATCAATAAAATATCTGAAAAACATGAAGAGTGAACTAATTATAGGCAGAAATAGCCCAGCATTGATTTACAAATAAACAAACAACCTGCCCAACATGTAATAATTGATATCACCACTTGAATTGTTAAAATTCAACTCTTAATAATAAATGCTATACTTTATAAATACTTGATTGAAAATTTTAAGCTATATTTTAGGAATCTTTATAAATAAACCATAGACTAAAAAGAATGCAGTCAGACTCACCTAAGGATGTCTCCATACAAATTTGGCATAACGAGAACGTCAAATTGGGAAGGATCTTGTACCATCTACAAGGAATACATTTGTGTATTTAGCAATCAAAAACTGCACAGTACACACATACTATTCACCATAAAAAGTAGCAGATAAGTGCATATATACTTACATTCAAACATACTGTATCGAGGTACATCTCATTAAATTTAATATCTTTACAGTTTTCTGCAACTTCCCTGCATTTTTGCAGAAAAAGCCCATCTGACATCCGCCTGTATTTAATCAAATAAAAACTGCTGAAAACAAAGACTTGCATAAAGAAGACAATCAAATCAAAGAAGTAAAGTAAGCCAAAGAAATTTAAGTTCCAGAAGCCAAGGTGTCTGATTTCAATTACAGTAAAATTATTTCTTAGGTAGTTAATAAATTGCAAGTTGAAAATGTTTTGGGACCCTTCTTAAAGCATAAAAGAGCAAAAGCATGGAAATAGTTTGATCATATAAAGACTATATTTTTATAGTGTTATCTAGCAAGAACTAAGAAATATGCATTAATATTATTAAACTTGCTTTAAAAGGTTAACTTAATTTAAATTGCTTTATTATTTTGCATGTTCAACATTTTTCTTAGGTTAGGAAACCTGTTTCTTAATGTGGCTGCTGGCCACAGTATCTGGGGACCCAGAGTCTCCAGCTTCCTTCTCTGATAACCCTCAGTCCCCTCCTGAAATTTCCAAGACCTGAATTCCTGCCCCTCCTCATTTGCTCCTTTCATTCACCCAGTGAAGCACAGAAAGGAGATGACAGAAATGTCAGACTCTCTGATTGTCACAAGGTTCTTTTCCAGAGATATCAGGAATCAATGAACGAGCTGGCGAGAAAAAAGGGAGGCTCCGTCACTGCTCTCCCCACCATAAAGCAAGGCAGGGCGCCAGCCCCTGCAGGTACTCACATGATGTTGGCTTTGTGCACAGCCGTGACATTGCTCCGGTGATTGTTCCGGGCATATTCAAAGGCAAACTCAGCGATGCGCTTGCTTGCCGCCTCAGTGATGAGCTTGATACTCTGCACGACTCCATCAACGATCTGAAAGAGAGGAAGAATCGCTTCACTGGAAAGGGTATAGCAACAACTCAGTTTGAGACGGCTGGTGGTGTGCAGATGGTGTCATCTGTGGCATACTTGTACAGTGCCAGCTAGCATGGCTAGCATAACCCACACAGTATATCAATGGGTTTATATTAACCCTAGCCCCATGAGGAAGGTATTGTAAGTCCCACCGCACAGATAAGGAAAACTGAAGTACAGGGATGGTCACTGGCCCAAGAGTATACCTGTGAAGTAGGAGATTCAAAATTCAAAAAGCGTATTCCCAGGCTGGTGTCCTGAACCACTAACACCCTGATCCTCCTGGTATCTACTGGAGCATTGTTGGCCAGAGACTCAGTACCAAGACAAACACACACAACTCCTCACAGAGGTAAAAACAATCTGTCTTTGGGAGATATTTTCCATTGGGAGTTTGAACAACTGTCCCGACTGCACAGAAAGCAACAGAAGTATCTGAGGTGAACATACCACATGCTCAATTCCACTGTATTCTCCTTCCGTGTTCTCTCGAATAGTGACAATATTTACATCCGTGTAAGGGGTTTTATAGCCTTCAATTGAGACACATGGTCGGACATTCGCATAAAGGTCAAATGTTTTACGGAGCAATAAATTCATAGATGGGTGACCGGCTGCTATTGGGGTCTTTAAAGGGCCTGTAATAAAGAAGAACACCCAGATGACAACAGAATACATTCTGGTCTCGTGTGTGACCTACTAACCCACCTGGGCTACTTTGCAAAATGTGTTCTGTCTCTAACTTCACCCTTTCCATCAAAGGAAGGAGGAAATTTCCTCATGGAAGCTTTATGGAACATTAACTGCATTTCTCATTTTGACAACTTCCTGAGGACCAAGCATTGCATTAAGATCATGTGCTTGATGTTATCTAATCCTCACCATCATCCCACATGGGCCAGGTCTTATTTACCTTAAATGCATAAACTTTCAAAAATATAACACCTGTGGCAGAAATAAATCATAACCATCGTCTCCCTCCAGTGCTACCTTTCAAGCCCATCTTGTTCTTATCCATGGACTCTTTGGCTTCTGAAGGGATCATCCACTTTCCTCCGGGTCCTTGAATGGCTGTGACATTCCGCTCCTCCCACTGAATAGGCGCCTAGATGCCACCACAGAGCACAGTGAGATGGAAAGACTTAAGTGAGACTGACATTCACATTATGATGATAAACAAACTTCTTCAACTTTGGATGCAACTGGTAAACACAGGTACACTGAAGGTCCAGAAAGTTCCTGGCATGCAAGAGGAGAGGTCATTCTCCTCTTTACCACATTACCCACACCCAGCCGTCACTCCTAGCCACCACCTGCCCACTTATTTTTTTCACAAGGACTCTTAAGGTGGCTATAATTAGATTATCGCAAGAAGCAGAGAAATATGATTCATAGAAAACATTACACAGTGCTGATACATGGATGAACCTTGAAAACATACTAAGTGAAGGAAGCCAGTCATAAAAGACCATGTATTATAAGATTCCATTCATGTGAAATGCCCAGAACAGGCAAATCTATATAGACAGAAGGTAGATGACTGGTTAGTTGTCTAGGACTGGGCAGGGAAAAGGGTGAGGGGTGGGTGGGAGGAGGAATGAGGAGTGACTGACTGCTATGGGGGATGGAATTTCTTTTTGGGTGGTGAAAATGTTCTAAAATTAGATTTCAATGATGACTGCATAACTCTGAATATACTAAAAACCACTGAATTGAAACGTACACTTTAAATGAGTGAATTATATCACAATAAAGCTATTTTAAAAAACAAATATTATATAATCTATGAAGGTACCAGTTTATGGTATAGTGTCCCCCTTCTTTCAACCTACATCCTTCATGTATGTATGCAACATTGACAGCCAGCACACTGAGCATGTTCTATGAACAGAAGCGCAGAGTAAGATACAGTGCTGTTCACAAGGAGCTTATAACCGAGTAAGCAATCATACTGCAGTTCCTGTGCAGAATCTGCCACTTGACGAATATCATCTCCTCTGTAGGAGTTTCAATTAGAAATTCATATAGAAAAAAAAATGTTCATATAGTTTAAATAAATTTCGTTCTTCAACTTATAGTTGTTGGTGTCATAACCATCCCTGATTTAATCTTACGTGTTATTTCACCTAACTACTGTAAATAACAACAAAGCATCATATCAAACAAAGGCCAAGTGTCCTAAATCCCCAAAACAAAAATATTTAAAAATATCTACCTGTTAGAAGCAATAACACCTCATTTTTGATAATATATCAGAATTTTTTTTTAAAGATTCTTTCAAAAGCTCCTATATAGATGTTTGATTTTATTCCCTTTTTGCAAAAAGGTAGAATGAGGTAGACAGGTGATTTGGAAGGATTTCAAAGACCTTAAACCCAAGCAGGGCTCAAAGAGCCACAAACACTACAGTATTGCTTTGATTACTTTATATGTAACTGATGTCAAAGTAATAGCTTAAACTATCAACAATGGCAATAGCAAGCAGCACTGAGACACATGCTGTTAAAGTGACAATCTGTGAATTTTAATGACAGACCTTACCAACTTTTATAGAAATGTGTATAATTTATCTTAAGAGTTTACAGAATGCAAGTGGCTAAGAAAACTTTTCAAGGAATTATTACCAAACATATTTTTAAGCCCACTTACTTTGGCAGCATCAAAAATCTTCATAACTGCAGCTGAAATTTCTGGGCCAATACCATCTCCTGGAATTAAAGTTACTGTCTGAACCTGAATATAAGAAATCACCAAAAAAGACATTAAGAACTTATTTTTGAAGATTTAAAAAAAGAATATTATTGACAGAGAAATCCACAGTATGGGATTCAAAAAGATTCAAATGCTGTTAAGAAAACAGACCTACTTCCCCCAGCATCATCGAAGGGAGGGAGGAATCCATGGATAAGAGATTCCACAATTCTACTCTTTACCTGAATTCAGAGGTTTAAAAAGAATTCAAATGATGCTTTTTACATAAAACAAAAAATAAATTAGATTACCAAGTAGACTTCCCAACTGATATTTCTTTTCAGAGAAGCTATACAAAGACCAATTAATTCAAATCATTAAAGGCAGAGACAGCAAAAAATATTGACAATGTTCTCTACTTAAAATTTAGACAGTTTCTCATAAAGGCAAGTGCTTTCCTTTCCATTTGATCCCGAAAAGTGTTTTGTGCAACTTCTTTAGACTTACAAAATACTTTCAGATACATTTTCAGAATATCACTGAGGTCTGTTGTAGTACTCAGAGAAAATCAGACTTTACATTAAAGAGAGAACCCTCCTTTTTTTTGTTTCTCTATAATGTTGACTCCTTTAAGATAAGAGTAATCTAAATAAGCTCAGCAAAGTTGATTTGTAAGAATAGTATATGTGATCATACCTGCGAAGCCCGAGTCACATTCAGAATGACAGTAAGTACATTTATAATATAACATCAATGATTTCTTTCAAAAGCTTCATGCAAAATGAAACCAGCATTTCAAACGAAAAATATGGAAGGGGAAAAGATCAGAGGATTTAAATGAGGTAAGATAATTTTCAGACCTCCTCTCTCCATTTGAGAACTATACATTTTATTTTTTGGGGACTTTCCCCCACCTAGGAGTTTGGCCCAGACAATGGCTCCTGGCCTTTTTCAGTTTTAGTTGCTTGAGCTACATTTTTTAAAAATCACTAATTCAAGTTTCCTGGTACTTTCCCTTCTAATGATATCCCTTGGACAGGTGGACTAATTATTTCTGAAGTTTTCTGTACAACTGAAGAAACTCTTGTAAAAATTAGTATCTCCTCTTATTTCTTCAAAAATAATCTCCTTTACCAGGCTAATATTTTTCTTTTAATGAACAGCCTGAAAATTAAACTATAGTAGAGAGCAATGATTATCTCATCAGCTTTAGGAATGCATTTGAAATGCTAGCTTTGCTATCCTTGAGTTGAAGTATAAGCCTTGTTCTACACTCTTTTGCATAAGAGGAGTCAAAAGAACCCTTTGGCTACTTCTTCCTGTTTTCCCAACATGTAATAATAAATGTCATCAAACTACCAGAAAATCTATTAATACTTTTCTTCCACAGTATAGAAAGTAAATGGAGAAAAAATGTACAATGGGCTAATAAATTCCTCATGGCCTAAGAAGTTATATGGGAGTACAGGAATTATGAAATCCAAATCAGATTCCCATAAATAGGGGGTAAAACAAAAACAAATAGGAGGAAGTCACTGACCCACAGTCTTAGAATGTTCCAAAAATGTGGTATCAGCTTGTAAAGCACAGAAATCCAATGCTGGGATTCTAAAAGCAGCAGATTTAATGAGCAATAGATGATCCACTAACATGAGACTCTATAATGACTGTATAAGGCAAGTATAAGCCTACAGGGCTTATATATGTTTCAAGCATTCCCAATTGGCAATCAATCTACTGTTTTTAGGGAAGCTCACAAAATAATAATGCAAAGCAGGTTTTGAAGCTTCTCAACAACTTTCTCTCAACTTGTACTAGTTTTAAAAAAACTATCTCACCAAAAGGAGACTGCAATAAAATAACAGACACAAAGGTCACTTCTATCTATTTTTAAGTGGCTCCTCAAAGATATTAATGCAACAAGTTTACACAGATGGCTATAATATAATTCTTTTACAGATGCAAGTGATCTAATAGATTTGTGCATGTTAGCTAATAATTTCAATACACATTAGAAGGCCAATTTTCCCTAGTTTTAAATAAATGGAGATAAAATGCTAGATAATAAATGTATTAGAGCATCTTTCTTGAGAAACTTCTAAAACGAAAAAATAAAAGACATAATTATACTCACACCACCAGCAAAACCTCTGGTCACCTGTTTTGGGTTGTGGAATGCCCCCAGCAGCCGAGAGACCTATATTAATATCAACAGAGAAATGTCATGCATAGAATTAAACCACATTCACCAAATAGTGGAGATGAAGATGAAACCATGCTGACAGCTGACAATGCTGCAAATCTGCATACATATATTCAGGAACTTGCCAGGAACACTTTTCTCACATATTAGCTCAATATGGCAAGCTATCTCAGATTTGAAAACCTAAACATTAAGTTTTTCACTTTTTTTTTGAGACAGAATCTTGCTCTGTCACCTTGGTAGAGTGCTGTGGCATCAGCTTAGCTCACAAGAACCTCAAACTTCTGGGCACAAGTGATCCTCCTGCCTCAGCCTCCCGAAAGCTGGGACTACAGGCATGCATCACCATGCCCAGCTAATATTTTCTATTTTTATTAGAAACAGGGTCTTGCTTTTGCTCAGGCTGGTCTCGAATTCCTGACGTAAAGTGATTCTCCTACCTCAGTCTCCCAGAGTGCTAGGATTACAGGTGTGAGCCACTGTGCTCAGCACAGTTTTTTACTTTTGATCTGAGAATTTAAGTACTATATATTTTCAAAGTCTATTTTAAGAATATGCATTGTCAAACAAAGATGTCAAGCAAAAGATACTTTTTAGCTCAAACACTGGACTTTTCTTGGATGATCTGGAAGATTTTATGTCAACATTCTTGACTACCAGATCAATTTGGGGGTAACACATACTTCAAGAAAATTAACACGAATTTCAGAGCCAGGAGGTCCTTATGAAATCCAGAGCACAACTCACTTATTTTGTAAGTGGAGACACTGGGCTCAAAGAGTAAGAATTTGCATAAGGTCACACAGTGACTAACAAGCAAAATGGAAACCAGAATCCAGGTCTTCTGACTCCTAGTTCAGCATTCTTTCAATAATACATTATGTTTATTCTTCTCCCATGAATATTAAGAAATTACCTTTTATACTAAAATCTAAGAAAGTTCATTTAATACCACTTAATACCTATGCTATACAGAATGAAGATTTTTAAATAATTTATTTCTTCTGATAATATAGGTAACATGGTCATTATTTGCTGGGACTGGGGAAAGACATAAAAAAATCAAATAAAAACTACGCAATAATCCCACCATCCCAAGATATTACCATTGGTATGTTTTTTATTTTTCTCCCAATGAACACTAGCATACACCAGAAATAAATTTAAAAGGGTATTTTGAACTTTAATAACTCAGTCCTTGAGAATTGGTACAAAGTCATATTATATTAAAGTCATACTATATCATAATAATATTAAAAAACTGGGTACATAGACTAAAAGTATTAATATTCATTAAAAATTTTAAAGGTAACTTTTTCTCATGCTAGATACATGAGCAAAGATACATCTGTTATGTTCTGTCTGTCTTCCTTTTTGGGGCCTGAACCTTTGCTGAAACAGTGGCTACTGCTAATGATGAGACACTAACCAACAGGCAAAAAAGGCATGAACAAATTGTGCTCTCTAATCTTCTGGTATCTATAGTCATGTCTCTGGATCGAAATAAAAGGGCCAAACCCCAAAGAATATTCCATGCCAAAAGCATTAGCCAAACTCTTAATACTAGGACATGATTCATCCACCAGCAAATGGGCTATGGAAGGGAGGCCATTTAAAGGCTATGCTGTGACAAGCAGAGTATAAAATTGACAGGAGTCCTTCTGCTAACTTCACCCCCAAAGAGGGAAAAGACATTCACACAAAACAGATTCATGTCCTTGTGACAGAAGACTTGACCAAAATAAATGATTTAAAATGCAAATCCATGCATGAACTGAATATAAGATGAAAAATAAAAAAATAAAAGACTATATATTTTTTTTCTAAAAAAAAAAAAAAATACAAACCCAAGTGCACGGATTTTTATGTTTTGGTCACTGTTGTATCTCCAGTGCCCAGAACAGTGCATGGCTCATAGTAGGTACTTGATAGTTTTTGAAAAAACTGAGTCCAGCCTCAATCATATCTCTATCTGAAGAGTTTCCACTCTAGCAAACAGCCTTAATACCTGCAATGATTTTCTTTAACAACCAGTTTTTTCCATATTTGTCATCTCTCCTCCATGATCCTAGAATAAAGTAGTATTATATCTAAGTCATTAGAAAGACCCAGAATTTTAAGTCAAAATTTTTAAAGCATAGGCTCTTTCCTACTTTATATTGTACTTATACATGTATCATTATATTTCTGTAAAATCTGGAGAGACAGGTATCAGTGGCCCTTTTCAGATGAGGAAACTGAAGCCAGGGTCACAGAGCCTGGACCAAAACCCCAAACTTCTGACTTCATGTTCTGGGCCATCTTAATCCATAGTTCCTCATTTCCCTTTTTACCTTCAGACTCCAACTTAAAAACATATAAATATAGGCCGGGCGCGGTGGCTCAAGCCTGTAATCCTAGCTCTCTGGGAGGCCGAGGTGGGCGGATCGTTTGAGCTCAGGAGTTCAAGACCAGCCTGAGCAAGAGCGAGACCCCATCTCTACTATAAATAGAAAGATATTAATTGGCCAACTAATATATATAGAAAAAATTAGCCGGGCATGGTGGCACATGCCTGTAGTCCCAGCTACTTGGGAGGCTGAGGCAGCAGGATTGCTTGAGCCCAGGAGTTTGAGGTTGCTGTGAGCTAGGCTGACGCCATGGCACTCACTCTAGCCTGGGCAATAAAGTGAGACTCTGTCTCAAAAAAAAATAAAAAAAACCAAACATATAAATATAGTGTTGGATGTATGTCAGGACTCAATACATCCTTGCTGATGGGGAGCTGGCTCATTATAATTATTGTATTTTAGAGCCAGAAGTCTTTAGAAACTCACTATTTTCTCTACATGAAAAACTTTTTAAAGCTGCAGATTATTCCCCCTCCCCTGCCCCCCAAATAAAATCTTAAATGGAGACCCAATAGAAGAACTGCTGTGATTGAAACTGGCATCTGGCTCAGCACCCCCACCATCCTGGAGTCAGCCTCTGAGGCACCTTCTGCTCCAACCTCTAAAATGAGAAACTGGCCCAGAAGAAGTCAAATGACTCTGCCAAAGGTCACATGGCAAGTCCATGTCAGAAGAGAACCTCATCTTCTGACTCTACAACCCAACCCTTTTTGAACACCTACTATGAGATATTTTTTTCTTGTAGAACACACTAAAGATAAAACAAATTTACCAGCACATTCATTAACAGTGTTGTTTTAGTCCCTTATTCTTTTTTTTTTTTTTTTTTTTGAGACAGAGTCTCACTCTTTTCCCCAGGCTTGAGTGCCATAGCGTCAGCCTAGCTCACAGCACCCTCAAACTCCTGAGCTCGAGCAATCCTTCTGCCTCAGCCTCCCGAGTAGCTGGCACTACAGGCAAGCATCACCATGCCTGGCTAATTTTTTCTATATAATTTTAGTTGGCCAATTCATATCTTTCTATTTTTAGTAGAGACAGGGTCTTGCTCTTGCTCAGGCTGGTTTCGAACACCTAACCTTGAGCAATCCTCCATCCTCCGCCTTCCTGAGCGCTGGGATTACAGGCGTGAGCCACCCCGCCCGGTCCATAGTCCCTCATTCTGAAGGCTTAATGTATCTACCAAAAATGAATTAGGTGTTAAGTGAAAGCTCTGTGATTAAAGGATTGACTTCTGTTTTCAGTCACACATAAGTTGTTTTACCTTTGGGAGCAAATGTGACATAGATACTATCTTAAGCAAATCTGGTCTCAAGAGGGTGACAAACTAGAATCCAGTTACTGAGCAAAAATTCCAGTTATTGGTGCTCAGGAATCACTGCCTGTGTGATGACCACAAAGATAAATATATTGATAGCTAAGAAAGCTCCAGATTTTTGTCTTCCTTCTGAATTAGGTGTGCTTTCACATACATCACTTTCTGTGTGTGTGTGACAGGGTCTCACTCTGTTGCCCGGGCTTAAGTGCAGTGGTGATATCCTGTGTCTATGCAACCTTGAACTCTTGGGCTCAGTTGAGCCTCCTGCCTCAGCCTCTCGATGTGCTAGGATTTCAGGTGCACACCATCACGCCGGCTAAGTTTTCTTACTTATTTATTTTTAGAGATGGGGTCTTACTATGTTGCCCAGGCTGGTCTTCAACTCTGGGCAATCCTCTTGCCTCTGCCTCTCAAAGTAATAAGAGCACAGGCGAGAGCTACTGTGCCCAGCCCACATACATTATTTTATTTAATACTCAAACAACTCCATGACACAAGTATAGAGATTTCACAGATAGGCATACTGAGGATTCTCTAGATGTTAAGTAGTTCGCTCAGGGTCACACAGCTAATCAGTGGCATTGCCAGGATTTAAACTTGAGACTCCTAAATTCCAGCAAAGAGATCTTTTGACTAAATAACAGTGCATCTCTGGCCCTCTCTTAAATTGAAAACCAAGGAGAAAAGTTATATAAAACTTTATAGAAAAAAATTAAATTGCTTATGATAGATTATAGCAACAGGAGACCTTAAGCCTATTTTCCCCTATACCCATAATTTGCTATGGGACCCTGGCCATACAGCAGGCAGAATGGAACTGAGAACTGGGAAACAAGACACTTGGGTTCCTCTACCAGCTCTGGCACCGACTTCCAGTGTGACCTTAAACAAGCTGGTCTACAGACACAGGTTAGCTCCTCAGAGAAACCAAGAAATCGCATAGATAATCCGAAACCGTTTCCAGTTCCGGTTGAGCTGCCGAGGAGAGCTAAAGCTCTCTAGATCGCAGGATTCCCACGGATAAAAGGAAGGCAGGCGCTGCTGGTTAATTCCCTCTCCCGAGGGTTTGAGGGTTAATTCCAAGATGTAAGATGCCCTTTGTCCTTTGAAGGGGAAATAGCTACAAGAGCACCAGAGGTCAGACTGGAAAGAGCTCCAAGAGGAAAAAAATCTGGCAAGAAAAGGGGCCCCGGGATTCCCTCGCCTGGGAAATCGTGCCAAACCCAACGCCCGCGGTCCCCGCGGTTACCCAGTCAAGCGACCAGACACCGGAGCAGAGGCCTGCGCCGTGCTGGGGGGCCTGTCCGTGCGATCAGCACGGCAGCAGGGCCCCAGCCTCGAAGGCGGCCGGATGGCAGAGCCGGAGGAGACAGCCAGAACCGTCCCTGACTCTGCGCTAGGCCTGGCCTTTGGCCGGGCGGACGTGGGGAGTGGCTCGGGTGTCACTAGGAGCAGGGCCGGCGCCCCCGCCTCGACCTTGACGCCGTCCCAGCCTCAGGCGCCGCTGTCCCCGGGCAGGGCTTCTACGTACTGCGCGCCGGCCACGGAGTGCGCCGCACGGGCGACCAGGACGGGCTCCCAAACTGTCTCCCACCGCCTCCCCACCGGGCCCGCGCGCTCGCCCCCGTCCAGCACGCGGCCTGCTCGCCCGCCCGAGCCGCCCGCCACACGCCGGCCTGCCAGCGCTCACCTTGGAGATCCACGCGGGCACAGCCATCGCGTCCCCTCGGCTCACCTCGGCTACAGCGGCGGCAGTGTGCGCAAGCGCCCGGCCAGTCCCCGGAACCCCGCCTCCCCGCGTGGCCACGCCCCTGAACCCCGCCCCCGCGCTTCCCCGCCGGCCAATCGCCGGGCTCGGCTCGCGGCGATTAGCCGGGCTGCAGCCCGGAAGCTGCCTGGCTGGGATCCGCGGGAAGCTTCCTTCCTCTCCTGCATGCCTGACCTGCTGCTTGGCTGAGACGTTTGCTCCGCGCCTGCCAAGTGGCCGGTAATTTTCTAGATTTAGGGCATATAGCGCTTCTCACGGAGCTTACAGTGCCGTGAAGGAAGACATAATTTTCTCATTCCACAAAAAGTTTTTTGATCTGGCCTTACTGAATCCGATTTTGATTTTTTAACACCTTCATTGAGATATAATTTATATATCGTAAAATTCACTCACTGTAAGTGTACAGTTGGATAATTTTTAGTATATGTAAACAGTACACAACCATTACCACAATCCAGTTTTTGAACATACAAAAATGTGCCCCGTGCCCATTTTCAATCCTCCCATCCTCAGTCCCAGGCAACTACTGATCTGTCTTTGTAGCTCTACAAATATTTTTGAGTGCCTACTAGATGCCAGGCACTGTTCTAAGTGCTGGTGCTTACGGCCCATTAGGAAAGACAGGCGTCAACCAAGTATCACACAAATACATGTCATTAAAACTGTTGTGTCAAGAAGCAAAAAGAGCAAGGAGCTCTATGGTATAATGCCAACGTGCAACAGGCACTGGAGGTCCAGTGATTATTCCCCAGGGTTTGGGCCTAGAGTCAGACACGCAGTGAAGCCCCACCAGTCCACCCAGTTGGTGAGACTCAGCACTGCCTTCCACAGAAAGCCTATTTCCTAACCCCATGAGGACCAGGTCATGGAGTCCCAGCCTCCCTGCCCTACCTGCTCAAGCCCCTGTGGAGGTGCAGCTTCATCTGTGCTGCCAGAGCCACCCCACTATCCCCTCTGGGGTCCCAGCTGGAATCTTCCCAGCCACCCCGAGTCCATCCTTCCTCGGCCAGGCTCCTCTGTGTGGACAACCTCAGCACGTAATTAATAGCAAAGAAAGGGCTGGATTTTCAGCTCCCAGGACCTGCCTGAGGAAGATGCCACCAAGCCTCCCCCCCACTTCCCTCAGCACATCAAACTGGCTAGGAGGCATCCCAGAAGTGGTGGCCTCAGCCTACGTTTCAATTCTAAAGGCAATAATTGTCTTGACTTTTCCTTGGTGTTTCACTTGGGACAGTGCCAGACAGCCTGGACCTTTTCGCCAGCTTGGAGGCTGTGACTTAGCAGACAAAGGCTATTTCTTGAAGCCCTGCTTATGAGCAAAGTCTATTATAACAAACTTTTCAAAATGTTTTGCATTATTTCATTAAAGCTAACATTAAATTAAAAAAAAGAGCTATGGCAAGGCAAAATCAGGCAACCTGATCCAAACCTAACCTGGAGGCCAGGGAAAGCTTTTCTGAGGAAATAACATCCATACTCACCTTCCCCCTCATCCTCTCCTTATCAATCACAAACGGTCCTGAGCTCCTACTGATCCTCAGACCCCTAGCTAGGTGCTAGGGTTGATTTAGATTAGATCTCCCTCATCCCACCCTGGAAAGGGCTCAGTCTAGAGAGGAGCTGCCCACCTCTGAGCTGAGTGCAGTGGAGAAGTGGTGCCAAGGGCTTTCATGAAATAAAATAATAAACTGCGGCTAAATCTGTGGCCTTGTCAGGAAGGAGGGCTCTCATGAACCTCTTCCTGTTGGGGCCCTTCCCCACATTAGGTCCTGGCAGTGTCACCCTGAAGTGTTCTCCCACGGTCCTTCCATCCCCACTGTCACCCTTGCCCTCCTTCAGGCCTGACCGCCTGCCCAGACTCTTACAACAGCCTCTTCCCCTGCCAATCTGCCCCTCCCCGTCCTCTCTCCCTACAGCCCCCCTCCTCTTCAAGCACAGCTCTGACCAGGGCTCACTCATCCCAGCTTTCCCTTGCATTCTCCTCCCACATCATTGTCTTCTTTTGGCTTCATTTCGAACCACTCCTTCCAGCCCCAAAGACCTGTAGCCCCAGCCAACAGGACTGCTGGACAGCTCCCAAATGCTTGCCATATTTTACCCCTCTGCACCTGTGCTCATGCCCTTCCCTCAGCTGGAATGTCCTTTTGCCTCATTTATATTGTTGAAATTCCAGCCACTTGTCAAGACTCAGCTCAGATGTTGATTCCTTTGGGAAGCTCCAAAGCCTACCCATGTGTCCTCTCTCTCTACTCAGAGTCCCCTAGTACTTGGCTCCAAGCTCTCTTGGAAATCTATTCATATTCTCTCCTGCTGTGTGCCACTGAGAAGATATTCCTCAAGCCCAGAGATGATCTCTTATGTCTTTATTTCTAGAACAGAGACTAGTACACTAAGAATACTTGCTGCTCAGGGATTATAAAATAAACACTGTCCAATTTCCATTCAATCTTCACAACTCTATAAGGAGACTGAGGTACAGCTGTTACTCAACCCTCAAGGGAGTTCTGGCTTATGTCTGGTTACTTGCCACAGAAAGCCAGTTACTGAAACAAGGAGGAATGCCAAGGAAGAAAGGGAATTTGTTATGAATAACATCAGCTGGAAGACTGGAGAACTGCCTCAAATCCATTACTCTGACCAATTGAGGGTAGGGATTTTTATATGGGGTTCAGGAAGGCAGCTATGTGTAGTGCAGCAGGTTGTGTTGAAATCAACACGTGCAGGAGTCTAATCCAGAAATCACAAGTTAGGCTGGGCTTGGTGGCTCACACTTGTAATCCTATCGAACACTTTGGGAGGCCAAGGCAGGAGGATCCCTTGAGGCTAGGCGTTCAAGACCAGCCTAAGAAACATAGGCTGGTCCATCTCTATAAATATTTTTTTAAAAAATTAGCCAGGCATGGTGGTATGCACCTATAGTCCCAGGTTCTCGGGACAGCAGCATCATTTGAGCCCAGGAATTCAAGGTTGCAGTGAGCTATGATGACACCACTGTACTCTAACTTGGGCAACAGAGTGAGACACTGTCCTTCCAAAAAAGTCAATCACAAGCTAGTGATAAACGGTGAGTCTCGGCACTGTTATCCTGCAAAGAACCCACTGTTTCTGGAAAACAGCTTGAAAAGTAAAAATGTTAATTAAATGTTCTGGTCCTGGTCATAGATCCCTACTGGCCTGGGAATCCAAAGCATCAGAAAGCTACAATAAGGAAGTTACAGTAAGAAAGCTACAGGGACCAGGCCTGGTGGCTCACGCCTGTAATCCTAGCACTGTGGGAGGCAGAGGTGGGAGGATCCCTTGAGGTAGGAGTTCAAGACCAGCCTGAGCAAGAGCAAGACCCTGTCTCTACAAAAAATAGAAAAATTAGCCAGGTGTAGTGGCATGTACCTTAGTCCCAGCTACTGAGGAGGCTGAGGCAGGAGGATCGCTTAAGCCCAGGAGTTTGAGGCTAAAGTGAGCTATGATGACACCACTGTACTCTAGCCCAGGCGACAGAAAGAGACCCTGTCTCAAAAACAAAACAAAAACCAAACCAAACAAACAAAAAAACCAACCAAAAGCTACAGGGAAAACATATATAGGTGGGTCATTTTGTGTTTGTTCATGGAGCCAAACTCAACAAAGGCTTGCCAAACTGAGTCCCTATCAGGTGCACTGTGAAAACAAAGAAATGAATAAGACCCAGCCCTGTCCTCCAGGTCTAGTGAGAGAGGAAGTTTCAGATGGGGTGGGGGCAGCTGGGGAGGGGGTTGATGCCGCAGTGGGGATAGCATTTGAATACATCTTTGAAGAGGTAAAATGTCAGCAGCTGGAGGAACATGAGGGAAGACTGAGTGACCTCATTCTGAGCTCATTCCCTGAGTCAGCCCTCAGGCCCCAGAGGCCCCGAGTTCCTTCAGGACGCAGGTCTCTCCTCTGGACAAACCCCTTGTCTTTGACTCTTGCACTGTGTAATGTCCAGAGATACTATCAGCAGGTATGTTTGGATTACACTGGGAAAACTTTGCCACTGAGAAGGATCTAGAAGATGCACCCTCATCCCGTGACTATAAGCACTATCCAATCCAGATGTGCTTCACTCTGAGAAAAAAAAATTACTATCATCAAGATAGCAATTTTTATGCATTGGTTCTGTGCCTATTTAAAAGAGAAAAAAAATAGCAATTGTTTTTTTTTAGAGATCAAGTCTCACTCTGTCACCCAGGGTGGAGTACAGTAGTGAAATCATAGATTACTGTAGCCTCAAACTCCTGGACTCTAATGATCTTCCTGCCTCAACCTCTTGAGTAGCTAGGACCACAGGTGTGTGCACCACACCCAACTATTGTTTTTTTTTTTTTGTAGAGGCAGGGATCTTGCTATGTTGCCCATGCTAGTCTCAAACTCCTGGCCTCAAGTAATCCTCCCACCTCAGCATCCCTAGCTGCTGGGATTACAGGGATGAGCCACTGTGTCCAGCTGAAGATAGCAATTTTTAAATGAATAAATCAGCAAAACAGAATATAATTATTTACATAGCAAATGCTTTTTATTTTTTACAAAAGGAACACAAATTCTTTTCAACAGAGTTTCCCTAGTTTATTTAAAATATTATTTTCATTAAACATTTGATTGACAAAAGTTTCATACCTATCTCCTTTTTACAAAAAGATCTACAACTTGGTAAGGAAGATATTAGGACTTTAGTAAAAAAATGGGAAAAAGATCTGAACAATCAATTCACACCCAAAGAAACAAATAAACTGAAAAAAAATCAACCTTAACAGTAATCAAATACATGCACATTTAAAAAAATTACTTTTTAACCCCTTTTATTAGGAAATATTAATAATGTGTTAATGCTGTATACAATTTAATTTATGGTGAAACTACTACACTCTAAATTTTTTCTGGCCCTATAAATTGCTACAGTCATTTGGAAAACACTTCAGCAATGTGTCTCAGGAGCTATTAAGTGTTCTTACTTTTTCACCTAGTAAATCCATTACTCAGAATTAATCTCTTCCAAAAATCCAGAAAGAAAAAAAGCCATCAACACAAAGATATTCATTATAGGATTATTTATAATTTTGAAAATTAAAAAGTCTAAATGATTAACAGAGGAAATGGTTATGTAATTTAGGGAAAATGAATTGAATGGACTACCACACAGTCCTCAAAAGTGATCATTAGGAGGACTTTAGCATCTTGGTAAATATTTATGGTTTTGTGTTCAGAAGAGAACATCAAAATTTAAAATGTTATCTATGCTCTGCTATAACTTCTTTCTGTATGTGAACAAGGAATAGAAGGGAATCTGCTCCCTCCCACAGTCTTCCTCCATTCCTTAAAATCCGACTCCAGCCTCCTAGTTGCTCAGGTCAAAAGCTTGGCGATCAGCTCTATTTTCATAATGGATCCAGATGAAGCCCTCCAAACTTTCACACTAAAAACTAAACTCATCACTTTCCCCCACAACTGCTTTCTCTCCCATGTTCCCATCCCAGAAAGAGCCCCATCACCTACCTAGTTGGTTGCCCAAACCTAAAACCAGGATATCACCCTCAGTTCATCATTAATTCAAAAAAGTTCTCTGTGCATTTACTATATTCCAGGCCCTATGCTAGGGACAGGAGAGAAGGTAGTGACACAGGGCAGGTGAAGTCCCCGCCTCTTGAACTTTGGAGTGGTTCTCAGTGCTGTCAGATGCCCCTTTTTATAGTAAATATTTTGAATATCTTCTTTACCATCCTGAAATGAAATGCATGGATAATATAACCCACTATACACATAATGCAAAAACAAAATCAACATAATACTGCAACTGTAATAGGAAAGAGAAATAAAAGGAGTACTATAATATCTGTTTCAATATGTAAATGCTCAGGTCTAACACTATAAAAGACATAATCAAGCAGCCCCATGCTTGTACGTGCTTATAACTTTGGATTTAAGAAAGGTATGATAATATTCAGGCCACACTTTTTATTTTTGAGATATATACATACATATATATATATATATATATATATATAGAGAGAGAGAGAGAGAGAGAGAGAGAGAGACAGAGACTCTGTCTTACTCTGTTGCCCAGGCTGAAACATAGTGGTCCAATCATAGCTCACTGTAACCTCAAACGCCTAGGCCCAAGTGATCCTTCTGCCTCAGCCTCCCGAGCAGCCGGTACTATAGGTATGCACGACCATGCCCGGCTAATTTTTCTTTTCTTTTCTTTTTTTTATAGGGGTACCATAATTTATTTCTTTATTTGAGTCATTTTTATTCTATATATTGTTGATATTATTGCTATGAATATCACTGTGTGGTCAAATGTTATCTATATTTTTTTATTATTGTCTTAGGCTTATTTTTGAGAAATGGAATTATTAGATCAAAAGGTATGAAGACTGTCGGTTTAGAGAATATTTTCCATATTATCTATGTGATTAGAAATCTTTTTTTCCTCATCCAACAATTCTTGCATCTATTAGTTTCACTGCATGGTATCTTTTTTTTATTTCGGCATATTATGGGGGTACAGATTTTAAGGTTTCAATAAATGCCCTTTCCCCCCTCCCCCCACAAGTCTGAGTTTCCAGCATGACCATCCCCCAGATGGTGCACTTCTCACTCATTATGTATGTATATACCCGCCCCCCGCCCTCCTCCCCCCTGCCCAATACCCTATTACTGTAGTACCTATGTGTCCACTTAGGTGCTGCTCAGTTAATACCAGTTTGCTGGAATATATGTGGAGCTTGTTTTTCCATTCTTGGGATACTTCACTTAGTAGTATGGGTTCCAGCTCTAACCAGGAAAATATAAGATGTGCTATATCACCGTTGTTTCTTAGAGCTGAA
>VSMD01048337.1:0-10926 GCA_008750895.1 Mirza zaza
CAAGCAATCCTGCTGCCTCAGCCTCCCAAGTAGCTGGGACTACAGGCATGCGCCACCATGCCCGGCTAATTCTTTCTCTATATATTAGTTGGCCAATTAATTTCTTTCTGTTTATAGTAGAGATGGGGTCTCGCTCTTGCTCAGGCTGGTCTCGAACTCCTGAGCTCAAATGATCCGCCCACCTCGGCCTCCCAGAGTGCTAGGATTACAGGCGTGAGCCACCGCGCCCGGCCAAATTTGAAGTTTCTGATCACTCATTTGCTTTACATTTTAAAGACAGTATTTTTAAAATATGATGTGTTATGAAAGTAAATAACAACATCACAAAAACTTATATTATTTTTAAGAAGTAAAAGTTTATGAATACTGTTTATATCAACCTGGAACTCCTTTTGGTTCAGGTTGGCTAAAAATTTAGGTAGCCTGAGTATCTTTATTTAGGAGAGAGACACTCTTAGAAAGTGATTTTATTACCTGTCGGATAGGCCATTGGGAAAAAGAAACCTTGGTACTTGGGTATTGATTGTTATTTGTTCACAAAGTGTCAGCTCGAACATTTCTGTTGGTTTTTAAAATTGATTTCATTTCTTCATCCTTTTCTTTGTAATCTGGGCCAAAGTAATCTTTAACCTTGTTTGGACTAACATGGGTGTTTCAGTGTGGTGGGGAGCTATATTTCAGTGACGTCTATGCTAGCCTTGAATTGCCAGAAGAAATCAGGACACACAAAGTTTTGTGGGGTAGGTGTTCTTTTTGTTTGTTTTGTTTTGTTTTAAGGCAGATGCTTGTTCTCGGGGAGAGCTCCATGCTGCTAGTTAGGATGAGGCTATGTGACATGCCATCACATGGGATTAGGCCAGAAAGTGGAAACGTTCCATGCTTTCTCTGCCACTCAAAAGGGGTATGACCTTGGACGATTTAATGAATCTCTTTGAGTTAGTTTGCCAAAATGTAAAATGTAAATAATAATACAATTTGTAAAGGGCTATTATGAAGATTAAATGTGATGATGAATGTGAGAAACAGTTTGAAAACTGTAGTGTGGAAATGAGGGCAACTGTTCCAGAGCTGGTGTTCTCTTAATCCCCTTATGTTCTCATCATTATTGTGTTGTTTATTCCTTTATTGTCATTTAAATGGAATCTCACGAAGTTAAGGAGATAAATGCATGCTTTTGGTCAGTCTGACTATGAAATCAAAAGTTCTTTTCAAATAATTATGTTAGCTTTTTTTTACTATACAATAATAAATGGACATTGTTAAAAGTTGGCAAACACACAAAAAAGAAAAAATTTTTAAAAATTACTAAGCTGGCTGCAGTGGTGCACATCTGTAGTCCCAGATACTCTGGAGGCTGAGGTGGGAGATCTCTTGAGCCCAGGAGTTTGAGTCCAGCCTGGGCAACATAGTGAGACCTCATCTCTTAA
Organism: Mirza zaza; assembly: GCA_008750895.1. NCBI lineage: Eukaryota > Metazoa > Chordata > Mammalia > Primates > Cheirogaleidae > Mirza > Mirza zaza. The sequence continues at coordinate 1,428 of VSMD01048337.1, forward strand.
AAAAATTATACTTAAAATCATATAAAATCCAGTGATAACCTCTTTAATATTTTAGTAAGTATTCTTCTAGTTTATTTTTTTTTCTGTGTATGTGTATAATAAAATTGGGAGCATGCCATATCTAGAACTTAGTATTCTAATTTTATTGAGCCTAAAATTTTAAAAAAACATTTTAAATATGTTTGTATTATACAATCCTGTTGTACAGCAGTACCATACTGAAACCATTTCTCTATTGATGATCATTTAGGTTGTTTCTCATTTACTGATGTAATAAATAAAACTTCTATGACCATTTTTGTACTTGAAAAAAACTATGAAATGCCTTAACAACATTAGTAGTAGTTATTGTTCTGGTAGCAGATCATTAGATTAATCTGGAACTAAGAGTCAATGTTATAATTTCTCTTTTATACTATTTTATTCACATAACATAGCACTTTTCAGAAGGTAACCTAATATATACATGAATATTATGATCATAGCTGGGTAGAACCAACACATTAGTGACTGTCCTGTGAATGGTACCCAGACGCCATTAGCCAGCATACCCAGGCTTAGCCTTGCCTTTCTAGACCTCAGATCAGCTTCTATTTGTAGGATTGATGTTTTAATACCATGTCCTAATCAATGATATAGAAGAATAATTCACTTAATGCTGTATTAAGTATTGATTGGCCTGTGGTTTGGTTTTTTTTGTTTTTTTCTTAGGTGAGTGCCTGGGTGGTGCTTTGTACTGGAAGGATCTTGCCATCCTTGCCCAAAAAATTGGGTTCTGCCCTCCACGTTTGGTCACTGCCAATCTCATAACAATTCAAAACAAGGAACTAGAAAGAGTTATTGGTAAGAAATAGCAGCAGGGACTATGATAACTGCAACTGCTTGGTTCAGATTTGGTGATTAGCACATGTCTTTTGAGTGAGTCTCATTTAGGGAGACTTTGTGTCACCTGGAGATATCCATGTTGTCTCCTATATAATGGTAATACCCCTTAAAAGTTTGGTATTTAAGGCCGGGCGCAGTGGCTCACACCTGTAATCTTAGCACTCTGGGAGGCCAAGGCGGGTGGATCATTTGAGCTGAGGAGTTCAAGACCAGCCTGAGCAAGAGCAAGACCCCGTTTCTACTAAAAAATAGAAAGAAATTAGCTGGACAACTAAAAATATATAGAAAAAATTAGCCGGGTATGGTGACGCATGCCTGTAGTCCCAGCTACTCGGGAGGCTGAGGCAGTAAGATTGCTTGAGCCCAGGAGTTTGAGGTTGCTGTGAGCTAGGCTGATGCCAAGGCACTCTAGCCCAGGCAACAGAGTGAGACTCTGTCTCAAAAAAAAAAAGTTTTGGCCAGGCGTGGTGGCTCACGCCTGTAATCCTAGCACTCTGGGAGGCCGAGGTGGGTGGATCGCTTGAGGTCAGGAGTTCGAAACTAGCCTGAGCGAGAACCCATCTCTACCAAAAATAGAAAGAAATTAATTGACCAGCTAAAAATATATATATTCAAAAAATTAGCCAGGCATGGTGGCACATGCCTGTAGTTCCAGCTACTTGGGAGGCTGAGGCAGTACAATTGCTTGAGCCCAGGAGATTGAGGTTGCTGTGAACTAGGCTGACGTCATGGCACTCACTCTAGTGAGACTCTGTCTCAAAAAAAAAAGTTTGGTATTTATTTATTTATTTATTTATTTATTGAGACAGAGTCTCACTTTATTGCCCAGGCTAGAGTGAGTGCTGTGGCGTCAGTCTAGCTCACAGCAACCTCAAACTCCTGGGCTCAAGCAATCCTGCTGCCTCAGCCTCCCAAGTAACTGGGACTACAAGCATGCACCACCATGCCCGGCTAATTTTTTTTTTTTTTCTATATATATTAGTTGGCCAATTAATTTCTTTCTATTTATAGTAGAGATGGGGTCTCGCTCTTGCTCAGGCTGGTCTCGAACTCCTGAGCTCAAACGATCCGCCCACCTGGGCCTCCCAGAGAAAAAGTTTGGTATTTAATAAAGCACTTTGAAGTCACTCAGTAAATAGAGGGAGTGCCCAGAAGTATAACTGCAAAAAAGAAAATCATCTTTATAATATATTTACTCCTCAGCTGCTGAACAAACCAATAGCTGTTGTTGGATCACTGGAGATGAACCATGAGTAAATTCTGTTTTTAGGTGACTGTCGTTTTGTTTCTGCAACATTTCGCCTCTTCAAATGCCCTAAGACAGGGCCATCCAAAAGATGCCAGGTTATTTACAATGGAGGAATCACAGGACACGAAAAGGTCGTAACATTTGATGCAAATTTTACATTTAAGGTAAATAAAAATTTCCATGACTTCTGGCATCTTTCTACTCTTGCTCTTGCTTCAGGTACCTTCTCTTGGCCTTGTATTGCTTCTCACTTTGCTGGTGTTACTTTGATTGTGTGTGTTTTAAGTGGTGTAAAAAGGCATTTTCCCCAATTATTTATTATAAAACTATTTTTGAATATAGAAAAATTAATAATATTACAGCGAATACCCACATACCAGTTACCTATTTCAGCAGTTGAGAACATTTTTCCATATTTCCTTTTATCTTTGTGTGCTTGTAATTGCTGAACCATTGAAAATAACTTGCAGATATTATGACATTTTAACCTTAAATATTTTAGCATGCATCTCCTATGAATGACATATTCTTCTATATAACCATAGTATTTTATTGTTTAATTGTATCAAGGAATTAAGAAATTTTAGTGTTTGTTGATAATACTAGTTGGTATTTTTACTACTGTGCATGGTAAGTATTGTTTTGTCGGCTGGGTGTGTGGCTCATGCCTGTAATCCCAGCACTTGAGAGGCCTAGGAAGATTGCTTGAGGCCAGGAGTTTGAGACCAGCCTGGGGAAAATAGTGAGACCCCGTGTCTATAAAAGATAGAAAAATTAGTCAGGTGTGGTGGTGTGCACTTTTATTCCCAGCTATTCAGGAGGCTGAGGCAGGAAGATCACTTGAGCCCAGGAGTTTGAGGTTGTGTAAGCTGTGTTGCATCACTGCACTCGAGCCTGGGCCACAGAATGAGAGCCTGTCTCTAAAAAAAAAAAATTGTTTTGTCAAAATGGAAAAGTAAGGCCAAGCATGGTGTCTCACACCCCAGTACTTTGGGAGGCTGAGGTGGGAGGATCCCTTGAGGCCAGGAGTTTGAGACCAGCCTGGGCGATGTAGCGAGACCCCATCTTTACAAAAGAGAAAAGGATTAGCCAAGCATGGTGGTGCATACTTGTAGTCCCTGGTACTCAAGAGGCTGAGGCAGGAAGATCACTTGAACTCAGGAATTTGAGGTTGCAGTCAGCTATGATTGGGCCACTGTACTCCAGCCTAAGTGACAGAGTGAGACCCTGTCTCTTAAAAAAAAAAAAAAAAAAAAGGAAAAGTACAGGCTTTGGATTAGATACCTGGGTTCAAATTCTGGCTCTGTTATTTATTACTTGTGTAAACTTGAATAAATCATCAAAATTCTGTTTCTTTTTTATTTTTCTTATTTAAATTAGAAATGGGTCTCACTCTTGCTCAGGCTGGTCTTGAACTCTAAACTCAAGGGATCCTCCCACCTTGGCCTTCCAGAGTGCTAGGATTACAGACCTGAGCCACCACACCTGACTTTTGTTCTAGCTTTTGTGAAACATTTAATAGATTATCAGAAACTATAGTTACCATACTGATATATCGAACACTAGGTTTTATTTCTTCTATAAAACTGTATGTTTGTACCCATTCATCAACTTCTCTTCACCCTCCTGCCCCCTACCTTCTGGCCTCTGATAACCACAAATCTACTCTCTATCTTCATGAGATTCACTTTTTAAGCTCCCACATATGAGTGAGAATGTGCAATATTTGTCTTTCTGTGCTTAGCTTATTTCTCTTAACACAATGACTGCTAGTTCAATCCATCTTGCTGTCAATGACAGGATTTTCTTCTTTTTTAAGGCTGAATAGTAATTCACTGTGTTTATACACTACATTTTCTTTATAATTCATCTTTTTTTTTTTGAGACAGAGTCTCACTTTGTTGCCCAGGCTAGAGTGAGTGCCGTGGCGTCAGCCTAGCTCATAGCAACCTCAAACTCCTGGGCTCAAGCAATCCTGCTGCCTCAGCCTCCCGAGTAGCTGGGACTACAGGCATGCGCCACCATGCCCGGCTAATTTTTTCTATATATATTAGTTGGCCAATTAATTTCTTTTCTATTTATGGTAGAGATGGGGTCTCACTCTTGCTCAGGCTGGTTTCGAACTCCTGACCTCGAGCAATCTGCCCGCCTCGGTCTCCCAGAGTGCTAGGATTACAGGCGTGAGCCACCGCGCCCGGCCTATCATTCATCTTTTGATGGACACTTAGGTTGGCTCCATATCTTGGCTATTGTGAATAGAGCTGCAGTAAATATGGGGTCGCAGATGTCCCTTTGACATGCTGATTTCATTTTCTTTGGGTATATACCCAGTAGTAGGATTGCTGGGTCATATGGCAGTTCTATTTTTTATTTTTTGAGGAATCTCCCTACTGTTTTCCATAATGGTATACTAATTTACATTCCCACCAACAGTAAACAAGGGTTCCCTTTTCTCCACATCCTTACCAGCACTTATGTCTCGTCTGAAGCCCTCACATAGTGATGAATAAGATAGAGGTCTGAATGCAGTGGTTTCTGTATCTGTCTCTGAGGAGAGACTTGACACCGAAGCAAGAGTGTTCATTTTTAGCATCGTCAACAAAGAAAGACTGATTAGGACACTGGTCACTTCATCTGGAAATAAACATGAAACTAACAGAGTTTGAACATGAATACCGTGTCAGAAGATATGGTCTTTTATCCTGAAATGCCACTCATTAGTAACCTTATGGGCATTTTTCTTCTCTTGAGACTAAAGTGGCATCTCTTAGTATGTATTTTGCATGCTACCCTTTAGAAAGGTGAAATTGTTGAAGTGGATGAAGAGACAGCAGCTATCTTGGAGAATTCACGATTTGCTCAAGATTTTCTGATCAGTCCAATTGGGGAGAAGTTGCCAACTTCTGGAGGCTGTTCTGCTTCAGAATCAAAGGTTCGTTTTGCTCTCTGGACCTCAGAAAACCATTTCAAAAAATCATCATGCTTGCCACAGTCTACTACTAAATCAGGAAACAAATCATTATTTTTTACAATTGGCTACTATAACTTATTTCTAGCATATTTGTATCTTTAAAATGGGCATCTGTAAAATGATTTGAACAAATTTCATAACTTCACTTTTTCAATCCTGACAGTAGGTCAGAGATTCCTAACTTGATGTATCCATGAATGGACTTCAGGGCACTCATGAACCCCTTAAAATTATATACATGCATGTGTATTTTCTTGGGAGAAGACCTACTACTTTTTTTTTTTTTTTTTTTGAGACAGAGTCTCACTCTGTTGCCTGGGCTAACGTGCTGTGGCGTGAGCCTAGCGCACAGCAACCTCAAACTCCTGGGCTCAAGCGATCCTCTTGCCTCAGCCTCCTGAGTAGCTGGGACTACAGGCACGCACCACCACGCCTGGCTAATTTTTTTCTATATATTTTTAGTTGTCCAGCTAATTTCTTTCAGTTTTTTTTGGTAGAGACGGGGTCTTGCTCTTGCTCAGGCTGGTCTCGAACTCCTGAGCTCAAACTCCTGCCTCGGCCTCCCAGAGAGCTAGGATTGCAGGTGTGAGCCACCGCGCCCGGCCTGGGCATTATTTTTTTTAAAAAAACTTTTTTTGTCTGATGGGCAGACAATAATTTGTTTTATTTTGCATAGATTGAACTTTTCAGTATATTTATTGATCGTTTATATTTCATCCATGGTGAACTTTTTATAGAATTCCTTTAAATATTTTATATTATAGTGTGTATTAGCCTTTTAAAAAATTGTTCTATAAGAGATTGTCTATGTGGGCATGGTGGCTTGTGGCTGTAATCTGAGCTACTCTGGAGGCTGAGGTGGGAGGATTGCCTGAGACTAGGCCCAGCCTGGGCCATATAGCAAAGCCACCGTCCCTCAAAAAGAAAAAAGAGAAATTAGAGAGATTGTCTATCATGTGTTACAAATATTTTTTCTCAGCATATCATTTTATGTTTTGAATTCTGTTTTTCCCCTAAATAGATCTTTTCAATTTTTATGTAGTCATTTATGGAACCAAAAAGAAACCAATTCTTTATGGTTTCTGCCTTTGATTTCATGATTAGAAAGACCTACCCTATGTGAACAATATTAATTGACCTATATTTTCTTCTAGTACTTTTTAAAAATTGAGATAAATTAACCATGTAAACTATTTTAAAGTGTATGATTCACAAGGTTGTGCAGCTATAACCATTGTCTAGTTCCAGAACATCTTTATCACCCGGAAAAGAAATCTCATACTTGTTAAACAGATCATTCCCCAGTCCTCCTCTCCCTAGTCCTGGAGCCCACCATTCTGCTTGCTTTTTTCCTGTGTAATTTTGACTATACTAAGTACCTCATATAGGTAGAATCATACAGTATTTGTCTTTTTGTCTCCCATCCAAGTACTAACCAGGCCGAACCCTGCTTAGCTTCTGAGATCAGATAAGATCAGGCACAGTCAGGGTGGTCTGCCCATAGACAGTACTTATCTTTTTGTGAGCAACTTAATTCACTTAGCTTAATGCCCTCAAGGTTTCATCCATGTTGTAGCATATATCAGAATTGCCTTCCTTTTTAAAGCTGTATAATATTCCTCTTCTAGTACTTTTATGGCTTTGTTTTTCATATTAACATTTTTAATCCATCTGGAATTTATGTTAGCATAATTATTGAGGTAGGTAGGAGTGCGACTATTTTTTCCAAATGTTAACTAGTTCAAGTTTTCCTATTTCATTTATTTAGTAATGATCATTTCTCCACTGTATTGAAATGCTAAATTTTTATCATATCTTAATTTGTTTTTTAATATTTAATTTTTAATTATTATGGATACATAATAGTTGTATATATTTATGAGACACATGTGATGTTTTGATACAGGAATACAATGTATAATAATTAAATCAGGGTAATTGGGGTATCCACCATGTCAAGCATTTATTATTTCTTTGTGTTAGGAACATTCCAGTTCCACTAGTGTATGTGCTGCCAGAGTGGGCCCAATATCCTAATTTCTTAAATATATATTTGGGCCAGTATTCTACTGTCTTTTAAGATTATTTTCTGAAATATTTTAGACTCATATTGAGATTTATTCTAGTAACTATATATTGGGGTAGCACTTTCTAAAGTATTTCATCATAATTTATCTCTTATCACCTCTCACAACCACCTTATGAAGAGGACAGATGGATAGTTATGACAGGTATTAGCATCCCTCTCTTTCTCCTTTCTCTTTCATGTATTTTTACTTTTCCCCTATTCATGCTATCACAATTATTTTACTAAGCCATTCCTAATATTATAACATTGTATTGTTTAGAACAGGGTTAGTGATGGGTTTCAAGACTCTTGGCTGATAGAACTTCTCCCAACATTCACCAAACTCATGAGCGATGCAGCTCAAGGGACTGAATGTTGGAAGCCCCAGGAAATAAGATACTGATATTGCCGTAGCAGGATGGTGGCACAGAGTGGGGTTTATGTGCACAGGCCTTGGAGGCAGAAAGACTAAGTTCAGATCTGGGCTTTGCTACGTAGGTGTGATTTTAGGTAAGTTATCTAACCTCCCTAGACCACAGTTTCCCCATGTGTAATGGGCAAGTAATGATCACTTTTTTCGCCTCAGGTTGTGAGGATCAATTGAAAGGATATATGTGAAATGCTTAGCCCAGTGTCTGGTATATAACACACACCCGTAAAATAGAAGCAGTTCTAATTATGGATTTTTTTTTTTTTGAAACAGAGTCTCATTTTGTTGCCCAGGCTAGAGTGAGTGCCATGGCGTCAGCCTAGCTCACAGCAACCTCAGTTTCTTGGGCTCAAGCAATCCTCCTGCCTCAGCCTCCCGAGTAGCTGGGACTACAGGCATGTGCCACCATGCCCAGCTAATTTTTTCTATATATATATATTAGTTGGCCAATTAATTTCTTTCTATTTATAGTAGAGACAGGGTCTTGCTCTTGCTCAGGCTGGTTTTGAACTCCCGACCTGGAGCAATCCGCCCACCTCAGCCTCCCAGAGTGCTAGGATTACAGGCGTGAGCCACCTTGACCGGCCTAATTATGGATTTATATGTATTAAGATTCCAGGTCTTTCAGGGCTGTATTCTAAATGTTTGAGTTCTCACCAGGATTCTTTTTTTTTTTTTTTATCTCAGCATATTATGGGGATACAAATTTTAAGGTTTCAAATAATGACCAGGATTCTTTTATCATTCTCCCGTGCCCTTTCACCTGGTCTCAGAAATTCTGTAATTCTTCTCTGTGAGTTTTTTTTTTTTTTTTTTTTGAGACAGAGTCTCACTTTATTGCCCAGGCTAGAGTGAGTGCCGTGGCGTCAGCCTAGCTCACAGCAACCTCAAACTCCTGGGCTCAAGCAATCCTGCTGCCTCAGCCTCCCAAGTAGCTGGGACTACAGGCATGTGCCACCATGCCCGGCTAATTTTTTTTTTTTTTCTATATATATTAGTTGGCCAATTAATTTCTTTCTATTTATAGTAGAGATGGGGTCTCGCTCTTGCTCAGGCTGGTCTCGAACTCCTGAGCTCAAATGATCCGCCCGCCTCGGCCTCCCAGAGAGCTAGGATTACAGGCGTGATCCACCGCGCCCGGCCTTTCTCTGTGAGTTTTTACTTTTTGTAGCTTGCATTTTGTAGTAATTTTGGATTCACTGAGTGTACATCAATACACAAGTAATAACTCTTGTGCCTTTTTCTTCTTCCTTTGTTATCTTGTAAACAGTCTTTAAGAGTAAAGCTTATTTAGAGATCACTCAAAAAATGGTAAATTTGAAGTTAGGGAAGGTTAATCGAACCCAAAAGACAAGAGTCCTGGAGCCAAAAAACCTGGAACGATATTACCAGCACGAGTCTAGCCCAAGCTTAGTATAGAAGCCACCACTTACAGAGCTGAAGAGTGATTTACTTCCTTTGCTTGCTTTCTTTCTTTTCTTTCTTTCTTTCTTTCCTTTCTTTCTTTCTTTCTTTCTTTTCTTTCTTCCTTTCTTTCTTTCCCTCCCTTCCTTCCTTCCTTCCTTCCTTCCTTCCTTCCTTCCTTCCTTCCTTCCTTCCTTCCTTCCTTCCTTCCTTCCTTCCTTCCTTCCTTCCTTCCTTCCTGTCTTTCTTTCTGTCTTTCTTTCTTTCTTTCTTTCTTTCTTTCTTTCTTTCTTTCTTGCTCAGAGTCTCACTTTATTGCCCAGGCTAGAGTGAGTGCCGTGGCGTCAGCCTAGCTCACAGCAACCTCAAACTCCTGGGCTCAAGCAATCCTGCTGCCTCAGCCTCCCAAGTAGCTGGGACTACAGGCATGCGCCACCATGCCCGGCTAATTTTTTCTATATATATTAGTTGGCCAATTAATTTCTTTCTGTT
>VSMD01048338.1:0-39964 GCA_008750895.1 Mirza zaza
ACATCTAATATTTTCCTGGTTAGAGCTGGAACCCATACTACTAAGTGAAGTATCCCAAGAATGGAAAAACAAGAACCACATATACTCACCAGCAAACTGGTATTAACTGAGCAGCACCTAAGTGGACACATAGGTACTACAATAATAGTGTATTGGACAGGGGGACTTGGGGGGGATGGGTAGATACATACATAATGAGTGAGAAGTGCACCGTCTGGGGGATGGTCATGCTGGAGACTCAGACTTGTGGGGGGAGGTGGGGAAAGGGCATTTATTGAAACCTTAAAATCTGTATCCCCATCATATGCTGAAATAAAAAAATAAAAAAAATAAAAAAAATATGAATTTTAAAAATAGTCAAAACTGATTAACTGGTGGTGCTATAAATTAGAATGTGACTTATCCAGTATGAAGATTCATGGGAAAAGGGGCAGCATGGAGGAAATTTTCTAGATGATGGGAATATACAATATCTGGATTTTTAAAATTGATATGCGGCCTGGTGTGGTGGCTCACCCTGTAATCCTAGCACTCTGGGAGGCCCAGGCGGGAGGACAGCTCCAGGTCAGGAGTTCAAGATCAGCCTGAGCAAGAGTGAGACCCTCGTCCCTATTAAAAATAGAAAGAAATTAGCTGGATAGCTAAAAAATATATATAGAAAAAATTAGCCAGGCATGGTAGTGTATACCTGTAGATCCCAGCAACTCGGGAGGCTGAGGCAGGAGAATCGCTTGAGCCCAGGAGTTTGAGGTTGCTGTGAGCTCGGCTGACGCCACAGCACTCTAGCTCGGGCAACAGAGGAAGACTCTATTTCAAAAATAAATAAATAAATTAATTAATTAATTAATTAAAGTAAAATTGATTTGTTACTACTTTGATAACAATTTTGCATGTCTGTTTAGGAGAAATACTGGAATGTTATTTTCTTTTGTGGTAATGTCACTGTCAATTTTTAATTCTAGGGTTCTGATGGTAACATGAAAGCTATGTGCATGAACGGTTGTGTTAGAATGATACTTTTCCTTCTCCAGTGTTTGATAGACTTTACCAATAATGCCATTATGAGCAGTGTATTCTTTATGAGAGGTTGTTTAAGTAAGAAATCTGATATCTTTAACAGTTACAGAAATCTTCAAAATTTTCAATCATCTTTTTTTCCCATCATTTTTATCTACTGTTTCAGTCTAGATTATTTTCTACTGACAAGGTTTTCAGATCTCTAATCATCTAACGCACTTGTTAATTTTAGTTCTCATATATTCATTTAGGTATGTGTCTAGGTGTATATTTGAAATTTATTTTTATAAGGAATATTTCCATTTAACCTAAACTATTGAATATTTTTGGCATAAAGTTTTATGTAATACTTTTTTTTTTTTTTTTTGAGACAGAGTCTCGCTTTGTTGCCCAGGTTAGAGTAAGTACCATGGCATCAGCCTAGCTCACAGCAACCTCAAACTCCTGGGCTCAAGCAATCCTCCTACTTCAGCCTCCCGAGTAGCTAGGACTACAGGCATGCGCCACCATGCCCGGCTAATTTTTTTCTATATATATTAGTTAGCCAATTACTTTCTTTCTATTTATAGTTGAGACGGGGTCTCACTCTTGTTCAGGCTGGTTTTGAACTCCTGACCTTGAGCAATGCGCCCGCCTCAGCCTTCTAGAGTGCTAGGATTACAGGCGTGAGCCACCACGCCCGGCCTATGTAATACTTTCATGTTATCCTTTTTTAATGCCTGCTATGTCTTATTATCTTCTCTTTCATTTTTATTCCTATTAGTCATTGTTTTTTCTCACTTTATCATATTTACTAGAGATTAATCAATGTTATTCTCCTTTTTGAAGAGCAAATTTTGGGATCTGTTGATTTTATTTCATTGATTTCTGCTCTAAGTTTATTGTTTTTCCTGTTCCACTTAGTATTTAATTTTTTCTCCTTAATTTACTCTTTAAGGTAGGATTTAGATTGTTGATTTAATTATATCCTCTAATATATTATTTAAATGCTTTAAATGTATCTTCATTTATGTTTTAGATTCATATAACACATATTGAGATGTTATACTTTTAGTATAATTCAATTTCTTTTCTTTTTACAATTCTGTTATGGTATCTTGTTTATCTCATGGGGTATGTGGAAATGTGATTCTCTATTTCAAAACAGTTGGGGTTTTCTTAATGTCTTTATGTTATTGAATGTTAGAGTGTACTATTATGTAGGCTTTATGTATGCATGTAGTTTTTTGCAATTTATGCAGCTTTGCTTTGTGGACAAGCATATTGTACATCTTCCTGTGTTATATTTTAAACTAATAATTTAATAATATTAAAGTTGAAATTTGGGTATAAGCCTTAACCCTTGTTAGCATCTTAATACCCCAATATTGTTTTCAAGGTATTGCAATTTTAAATAACTATATTTTAATACAAAAGGAAGATGATGCTGAACATAAATTTGTTATTATTAATTTATTTAATATTTTTGCACATAACATTATTTTAATAAATAGAATTGGCTTAATGATTTGAAATTTTTAAAGTTATTTCTCTTTAATTATTATGGGTACATAATAGCCATACATATTTTTGAAATACAGGTGATATTTTTAGACAGACATATAATGTGTAGTGATTAAATTAGGTCAATTGGTATATGTTTCACCCCAAGCATTTGTCATTTTTTTGTAAAGTTTAACAATTAAAATTCATACATTGGAATTTCTTCTATAAAATTAAATTTATATAGCCAGAATAAAAGACAATTATATAATGCAGACAATGTTTTATCTGAGATCTTTTTTGTAAGTAATACTGTTTTGCAGCAGATTTAAAGAATAACAAACATTAATATTAAGTGAATATTTTATTCACTTAACTCCAAGCATAACTTTTAAAATACAATAACATTTGTATAACTTGTCCATATTTGTACTGTTTTTTTCACTTTATCCATAGCCAACCTTACAAACTGTATTCCGGGAAAAGTACTATTCCATTGTAACTCATTTTTTTTTTTTAAAGAATGCAAGTATGAGATAGTTGAGGAATAGCTGGAAGATTTCTCCTACATCCTTATCTATAAGACCATTGGTTTTATGAATGTTAGATTTAAAAGTTTTATGTACTGTTTGCAGATTTATTTTACAGAAAAAAGAAATAATATATGACTGTCAAAAATAGCCATGCTGTCTTGCTATGTAGAAGATAGTTAAACAAATATATCTCTTTATTTGCGGAAATTAATTTATGATATGCAAACTACTCAAGAAACTTCTTAGAAAAGATTCTAATTATTGCAATATAATTTTTGTACAATTTCAGTAATTTACAGAATTTGTGATGTAACGAAGCATATATTTTGACTATTCTATATGTAAATGTGCATCATATTTGCTTACTTTGGTGCCTGGATTATTTTTGACATAGGCAGGGGTTCTCCTATATTAGCTCAGTAATAAAGCTTGGTTTACATATTAACTAGTCAAGAGACTAACCATTTTCTTTTAAAATAGGCAATAAATACCTTTAAGAAGTTGCCTTTGCTATCTCTACTGGCATATTTGCATTCATCATCAATATTATGAGACTATGCTTTCCCCATAAATTAATCTAACACTAGAAATTTAGATATTTTGATGAAGTTTTGTGCTGACTACTTCCCTGTGTCACCCCTTAATTCAAATCATGCAGATGGTGATATTCTTACTCTGCATAGAGTGAGGCCTAGTTTTTAGATCTGTCCTTTTTCCATTTGCAACATCAGGGGATACCAAGGGAATATTCACATTCAATTTTTTGCTGTTAGGAGAAAAAGGGGTAGACAAAATATTTGCCCTTATGCATAAAATTGCCACATCTACTAATGCAGACCTATATAAAATTTAGACTCAGCATTCACATAGAATGACTCTGAATTTAACCGAGTACTGGTCTAGAAATCAAAACAACAAAACACATTATCAAACATGCTTTTTTCATCATTTTTATTTCAAAATATTAGGAAGTACAAGTGTTCTTGTTACAAAGGTGAGCTGTATAATGCTGATGTCAGGGCTTTTAGTGTGCCCATCACCAGAATAGTGTATATCGTACCCAATGGATAACTTTTTTAGCCTTTAACCTCCTCTCAGCCTTCCCCCTTCTTAGTTTCCAATGTCCTTTTATACCACTTTATGACAATGTGTACGCATCCTTTAGCTCCCATTTATTGTGAGAACATATGTTTGTTTTCCATTCCTGAAATACTTCACTTAGAATAATGTATTTTTGTGTTTGTTGCTTTGTGATCAATTCAATTCTTAAAGGAACCCTTTTAATATTAATATATTCTAAGAAGTATAATTATTATTGTCTTTGAGAAATGATATATCATCTCACTTCTTTTTGCTCTCCCATTTTCATTTAAAATGAAGAATCTATCCTGAAAATAAAAACTGTTAGTAATTACTCATTGTAGGCTAAACACTCCAGCATTTTCAGAATCATAGACAATCCTAAGCAATGATTCTTTGTTATAATAATGAACAAACATGAATGGGAAAGAATTTGTATTGTCAATGCAGATATTCTTTTTAGCCCATCAAATCCTCTGTATGTTTTGCACAATTACAGCTTTTTTGGTTATAATCCACAACTAAAAATTGCTGAAATTGGCCTTGACAGGCCCAGCTAATTGGCTCCCAAGGAGCTGTTATGTTCTACCTGGTGAACAGTCCGTGAAGTACACAGCAACTTGTCCAAACCACGCACAGAGCTAATTATAAAGCAGCAGGAGATATCACATAGTAATAGGCTGTGTACTGTTATTAGTACATAATAATCCCATACCCAAATCATCAATTATAGTACTCTTGCCACCTTGAAGAAAACGCTATTGTGCAGGAATGAATACTTAGGGACCATATCTGAGTAGAAATCATGCTCTTTTTATAGTCTTAAATAACTAATTATTCTGATTTTCCCTAGGATATTAGAAACCTAGTCTAGTCACCAAACATAAAACAAAATAAAATGAAATAAAGCAAAAACAAAACAAAGGAAAAGTCGATTTGTACCAAAAGAAAAATAGGTACAAAGAATCAAATGATATTTATTTGAAAAATAGTTTTATCACTTAATTTTATCCTTTGTAATTTATTATGTTCCAATGCTTAAATGGATCCTCTAATTTATAATTAATTTTGAAAGATATTGAAAATACCATTAATTGTAAGTTTATTATAATAGATAATTATATAGTTACTTTCTACACAAATAAATATTCACATATCAAGGAGACATAGCTTTCACCCTTCAATATGACCGATTGTATTCATACAGAAGTGCTCTGCTTTAACTTAGTGAATTATCAGAAAGTTATATAAAACTAACTAAATTCAATTTATTCCAAACTATCTCTTAGAACTTCCTCTGCTTGATTAACTTCTTTGGACAATTTATTTTATAATCAGGTTCAGTTTTGTTGCAGACTTCTTTGATCTTGGTTTGGGGTCATTGATTCTGATCTGTTCTTATTTTTAGATGAAAACATGGAAATTCTTTTATTTAGGCACCTTATAACATTTATCTCCTTCTTCTCACTTGTATTTCTTAAAAAATAATTTTCAATTTATTTCATTTAATTATAATTCAGGCCAAAAACGTTTCTGAGCAAGTTTTTATCTCTAACCACTGAGATGGAGCATTTTTCTTTAATTCTTATCTATTTTATTAGCATTAGACTCTTTTCTTGACTCAATGTCTAAAACTCAGTGGGGAATAGAAATGAAGACAAAGTGAGATGCAATAAACATGAGAAGACCCATCTCACAAATTTTGTTTGAAATGAGAAAATAGTCTATACCAAAAATAGAATTAAACCAGAATTTTCCATCATCTATATCAGAAAAATCTAAATGAATCTGAAATTGAAGCAGACAAGTTATATATTAGTTTGCTTTATGATTAACTTTACTATATAAGTCTGATTTCTGCTAAAGGTTCTTAACCTCTTTATTGCTATATATCATAAACATTTTGAAATTTGCCTACATAAAATGAACTTAATGTTACATGTCTCCTTGTTCTACAAGAAAGGCACTTAAATTTATTATTATTATTTTAATTGTTATAGATTTAAGAGGCACAAGTGCAGTTTTGTTACATGAATATATTGTATAGTAGTGAAGTCTAGGCTTTTAGAGTACCCATCACCTGAATAGTACACATTATATTCCATAGGTAATGTTACCTCCCTCAGCCCCCTCCCATCTTCCTACCTTAGGAGTCTTGAATGTCTATTTTTCCACTATGTATGAGCACTATACCCATATTTTAGCCCCTACTTATCATTGAGAATATGTGGCATTTGATATTCCTTTCTTGAGTTACTTCACTCAGAATAATGGCCTCCAGTTTCATCAAAGTTGCTGCAAGAGACATTAATTTACTTCCTTATGACTGAGGAGTATTCCATGGTGGGGGTGTGTGTATGTTTGTGTGTGTGTATGTCACATTTTCTTTATCAACTGTTCAGTTGTTGGGTTAATTCCATAGCTTCGCTATTGTGAATTGTGCTCCGATAAACATAAGAGTGCAAGTGTCTTTTTAATATAATGACTTCTTTTCCTTTGGGTAGATATCTGGTAGTGGGATTGATGAGTCAAATGTTAGATCTACTTTTGGTTCTCTGAGGAATCTCCATATTGTTTTCTATAGACATTGTACTAATTTATAATCCCACTAATAATGTATAAGTGTTTATTTTTTTACCACTTCCATGCCAACATCTATTTTATTCTTCTTTGTATTTGTATGTTTTTGATTTATTTGGGGGAATATTTTTAAAATTTATCTACCAAAACAGCAATGGAGTGTGGCTTGTGTGTGTGTGTGTGTGTAAATATATAAATTTATAGGAGCTCTACTTTGTATTCTGATTATTTTATGCATAGTTTCTTATTTTTGTTTTATGAATGATATTTATTCTATTATTCCTCTGAAAATAGTTACTTTGAATTATTCTTTAGCTTCTTTACTTTCATATTTTCAATGAATTACCTATTTTTTTGTTTACCAGTTTTTTTATATTGTTCTTTCACAAAAGATTTCCTCAAACTTTTGGTGATTTTTAGTTACACTTTCATATTTCTTAGTGCCTAAAAGTTTTATTGAAAAATGTCTCAGCATGTATGATGTTTTCAAAGAGTAAGATTTACTGAAGGCAAAGACATTAGATTTTTGGGAGGAGCTCCTCATGCCAGTTATCTTTGGGCAATTTCTCAGTGTGATTTATTTTCCCTTAAGTAGAATCTCTGCCAGAATCCTAAAAAGCTATTTATTATAACCCTATTGTGTATACTTTTAGTTTGCTGTAATTGGCGACCTCTCAATTGATCTTCAAATTGCTTAAGGATATTTAAATACATAAGTGAGTACTTCACAGATCAAATATTTATCTTTTTTTTTCCCAATTCTTCATCCACTTCAGGTAAATTTTTTCGAAGTTGAACAAACAAAGGAGTTTTTTTTTTTTTTTTTTTTTGAGACAGAGTTTCACTTTATTGCCCAGGCTAGAGTGAGTGCCATGGCGTCAGCCTAGCTCACAGCAACCTCAAACTCCTGGGCTCAAGCAATCCTGCTGCCTCAGCCTCCCAAGTAGCTGGGACTACAGGCATGCGCCACCATGCCCGGCTAATTTTTTTCTATATATATTTTAGTTGGCCAATTAATTTCTTTCTGTTTATAGTAGAGATGGGGTCTCGCTCTTGCTCAGGCTGGTCTCGAACTCCTGAGCTCAAACGATCCGCCCACCTCGGCCTCCCAGAGAGCTAGGATTACAGGCTTGAGCCACCGCGCCTGGCCTCAAAGGAGTCTTTTATTTGCATTCGGATTCTGTTATTGCTCCTTCCCGAAGAGTTTGGGTGCAAGAAACTACTTGTTCTTAAAAGTTGGTAAGTCTTTATATTCTTCAACAGCTTCTTTATACTGGAACATAGATACTCCTAAAACCACATCAAGACTTTACCAGGTATCTTCAATATAAATAATAAGAAGGAATATAATTTCAGAATCTCATAGTTTTCCTAAAACTGAAGTAACTAAAATGAATTTACAATGGAGGCAACATGCTGGAACTGTTTCTATAAATCCTCTTTCACAGTCACCCTTCTGCTACTCTATAATAAAAGTGTGTATCTTTCACCCATCAGAAATATCACTCTGTTTCATTCCTCTTTGAATATATAGGCCCCTGGCATTAAAATAGTATTTAAAGCATGTCACAGTTACATTCTCTGTAACCATTTATGTTACAAAACTTTACATACCATAGTTTTTCAAAATATTTTCAGGGGAAGTTGAGCAAAATATTGGAAGGCCACAGATCTGTTTTGTTATATAAGGTTAGGATCCACCTAATTTCCATACCAGATCACTCAGCACAGTTTGAGAGAAACTCATCATACATTTGTAGTAATAGATTGTTTATTTGTTTTAGTCCATAAATAGTGCTTATAAACAAGAATTTGGAAATATAAGTAGCAGCAAAGTAAAATTACCAATATCCTCAGGTTATTGACTACTTCTATTTAGATAATAATGTCTTTTATCTACTCTTGTACATATTGCCACTGTAATGGATGGTGTTTCTAATTTAAAGCCAAAAATCCTATGTAGAAATTTTGGTCTAATCACTTTTGTGACCATTTACAGATGAATTAGACTCTCAAAGTTAGAATTTGAATTTTTAAAAGGAGAGTTTATTATATTTATCTCATGTGTTTATTGGGAGGCTTCACGATGTATCAAAGCATGCTCATATAATAAAGTGATAGTCATAGAATAATCATGCAGGATGAACTAGATACACAATGACTGAATTTGAATCTTGAACCTAGAACCTATCAAATAACTTTGGTTAAGCAAAGTTCTGTTTTTCATTTATATTAAGAATATAATTATCTCCCCCCTTTTTTTAACCTCAATGGGATGTTTAAGAGGATTAAATGAAGTAATTTATTAATGTTTTAGGCATGTGTTTACACATGCATACACACAAAACCAATCAAAACCAAACAAAGCAACAAAACATTCATCAAACAAATATTGATGGGACACTTAGTGCAGACTCTTCTAGGATCTTGAGATTTCACATTGAACAAATCATAAAGATTACTAGTCTCATGATATTTAAAGTCCAATATGGGGACATATAATAAACAACATACCACTTTTGTTGATGAAAGTGCTGAGTTAAGTTACGGTGTCTTGTGCTAAGGGGAGAAGGGCATAAACAGTGAAGACAGTAATAAATTATCAGGATCTAGGTGTATTTTAAAAGTTAAACCCACAGGATTTTCTAATGTGACCTAAAAACTGGAACAAGTGTGTGGCCTTTGACCGATATGGAAAAGTTTGCAAGAGAACCATCTTGTGGTGGGTGAGGAATGAGAACCCAAGTTCAATTTTGACATGTTAAGTTTGGATGTAATTAAAAAGTTCAAGTGAAAGTAAGTGGAAGCAGTTGGATACACCAGGCTAAAATTCACTCCAGTGGTCAAACATAGAAATACACATTTAGAAGCCATCAACATCTAGTTGGTATTTATAGCCTTAAGAGAAACCAGATGTGAATTTTGGGAAATAAGTTCTAAACTTTTCTGATGTGTGGCCTTCGGGGAAATGAGGAGTAGATGTGAAAGGAACAATAAGGGTGGTAGGAGAAAATCATTATATTGCCAACCCTAGAAAGACAGGTAAAGAAAGAGTGAACAGCAGTGTAAAATCCTCCAGAGAGGACACAGAATATGAAAATTAAGAATGGATCATATCTTATTTAGCTTCATGCAGCATAAATGATCTTGATATGAGGACATAATTAGACCAAAAGCCTGATAAAGTAAGTTTAAGAAAGTTAGGGGTGAGAGGATTTGGGGACAGAATTACAGAAAAGATTTTTCAAGGAGTTTTGCCACTAAAGAGGAATGGAATAAGAAAATGATATTCGGAGAAGGATGTAGACAAAAAAGTGGTTTTTAAAAAGTAAGATGGGAAAATATTGCACTTATGCATGCTGCTGGAAGTGACTGAGAAGAAAGCAAAAAAAAAGGATAATTTAAAACTGAGAAAAGATTGATGTTGCCAGCATATCCAGTTAGCCTTAGATATAAGCAGAGTTACATAATGAAAACAGGAGAAAGAAATACAAACTATATTTGTAGGAAAATAAGCAAGTAGATTTGGAAGAGGAAGCCCTTAGAATATCTTTTCTATGGCTTCAATTACCTTCGTAAAGTGGGAAGCAAAGTCAGTAGTTGTGAGCAAGGTGGTGGTAGGAGACTTTGAAGATTTGAAAACAGAAGTATTGAGCTTGCTGCCTCAGAGAATGGAAGTGTGAAAGAATTGGGGAAACAGAAAAAAAAAATTTCAAGGTTCCTAAGTGTGTATCTGGGTGGGTGTAGAAAACAAATCAGTGAAGAGCTGGCTTGATACAGATTGTGGGTTTTACTAATAAAGTGGCTGAAGGTAATATTACATAAGCTTCGACTTGAAAGTACATGGCTCATATTGATATGTGAGCCTAAAAGTAATGCTAATAAAATGTGAGTAGATTAAATCATTCTTATGGAAGCATTTCCATATATATGTAAAGTTATAGTACTAGTTTTACTAATTAGGTGTATCTATTATGGTTAATGAAAACAATTTCAAATAAATAGTACAAAGCATAAGATTTTTTGAATAAATTTGTAAAGTATACGTGTGTTTATATTTAAGAAAAATGGTAATGTCTCAGACTTTATTCTCTATTATGAGCTATTATATGCTTTGTTGTGACTATCAGCACAATTATAAAGATGAAGAAAACTGCAGTGCTGTTAGCAAAGGGAAATGCTGAGATGAGTGGTTATACAAGTATCCTATTACAAACTCAAGTTGATTGGAAGGAGAAGCCTGAAAGTTCCAGAGGATTTTTTTTTTAG
This sequence comes from Mirza zaza, assembly GCA_008750895.1. NCBI lineage: Eukaryota > Metazoa > Chordata > Mammalia > Primates > Cheirogaleidae > Mirza > Mirza zaza. Next base: position 10,962 of record VSMD01048338.1, read on the forward strand.
CACACAATAAAACAAAAGAAAAAACAAAAACAACCCTTTCCTTGAAAAACAAAACAAAAATAAAACCTTTGATACTTCTTGAAATGGTTGACTAGATATAAAATTATATTGAGTACATTTTGAACAATTATGGTGAGTGAGCAGGGTCATAATAAGGTATATATACATATATTAAATTAAGCAATTTAAAAAGTCCTGTATTGTACAAAAAGAAAATACAAATTAAGTACTGTTAACTGAGTGATAATACTAAAAGAAGTGATTTTCTTTTCAAACAAAAATGTTAACATAATTATGGGGTGGGAAAGTGTTGAGAGTAAAAACAAGCTAAAATGCTAATATTTTATAATAGGAAGTTGAATAAACAATGTATAACATGGCAAATAAAGATACAACAGTGTATAAAAACAGGAAAAATAGTAAAAAGTGTTGCCTCTAGAAAGCAAGATGGTGTTTGGAGAAAAAATAGCCAGGGAGCTTCTGCTACTTTTTTAAATAACATTATAGCACTATATAATGTTAAAACTATGTATATTTATTTCTCAGATAGAAAGAAAAAAACAACTTAAAAAAGAAAAGGAGACCAAAAAACCCTCAAAGTATCCAATAAATAAGGACAGAAAAAGTGGAAAAAACTTCAGATATAAATGTAGTGAAAAACACAAACTTAATAAAATAACACTGATGCCTATAGAGGAAAGCAATTTTGATGGCATATCAAATGTTTCACAGTTCACATCGAAAAAGCTACCAAAGAATGGCCTGGGTAGTAGGAATTATCATAAAATTGGTCTCCTTTGTGTTCTTAAAGGCTTATGGATACAATATATTCTTATCAGAGGAGATGTAAAATAAGTGTTTTGATTTGTCATCATTTGGAAATTATTTTTATAAATAAGATTTGATATATTTTAGGAATAATATAGCATCCAGTTCAATTTTGATGAAAGGGAATAGATATGTTCGACTTCCTCTCGCCCAAGCAATTGAGGGAGATTATGACTACTTTTTTGGAAGTGATTAAGAAAAGCACAATGAGTCACAAATGCTGGAAGTACAACAGAGCTTAAATGGTAAATGATTTCAGAACAGATGTTAAAGGAGGAAATCGACAGTTGAGAGGAAAGAGTGAGTATTAGAGAGCTAGAATAATCTTTTCAGCACCCTTTCATATAGCACCACTTTTGATAGACACAACTTCCTGTATCAATGAATGTATGAAATGTTTGCTTGACTGGAGAGATTTGAACAGTCCTAACTATTGTTATCCTAATTAAGAGAGACATTTCTGAGGGCAGGTATTCTGTAATGATAATAACAAGAGATACCATCAACAATTAATAGTAATACTTATCTAATGACATCTACCCTCTCTAAAATATTTCCTATAAATAGGATTGAAATATTTAAAAAATAATAATATCCCTATTTTGTGAACTAAGAAATAGTTCGAAATAGAGAGTTTATATGGGTTGCCTATGGTTTTACAAATCACTTGAATTTCTGATTAAAGTTGCAGCTCTATTGTTTCCAAAGATCCAACAAGGTCCAGAGAACTATGCTAACTCTATAGTCAGGATAAATTTTTTTTGTTTGTGTTTGTTCTTGTTTGTATGAGAAGATTATGGTCAATAAACAATATGTAATGAAAAAATCATATTTTCAGTCTATGCTTATGAGTAAAATGTCACCTAACTCATCTATGCAAACATATAGAGTAGAGATTAAATAACAAAGTTACTTAAAGGGAAATTTGTCATTTGGTCACTCATTAAAAACAAATATTTGATTACCTACTATGATAGGCAGAATAATGGGCCCTTAATGTATCCATGTCCTGTTTTTCAATACAAGTGAATCTGTTAAATCAAATGGCAATTGGGAATTAAATTTGAAGATTAAAATAAGGTTGTTAATTAGCTGACCTAGAGGTGAGAAGATTATCCTGGATTATCCACTGAGGTCTAATGTAATCACAAAATCCTTATAAATGTAAGAGGGAGGCAAAAGAGGAAAAACCAGAGGGATGGCATTGTGATGAACACTCCACTGAATCTTGCTGGCTTTGGAAATGGAGGAATGGGACCATGCAATAAAGAATGTGGGCAGTCTGTTGAAGCTGGAAAAAGCAAATAAATAGATTTTCCCCAAAGCTTCCAGGAAAAATGCAGCTCTGCCTACCAACACCATGATTTTAGTCCAGTGAGACCCATTTTGGACTGTGACCTGAAGAACTATAAGTTAATAAATTTGTGTTGTTTTAGGCTACTCAGTTTGTGGTAACATTATACAGCAGAAATAAGAAACTAACTTATCTACTGTATACTAGGATCTTTGTTAGATGTTAGCAATTAACTATAAGACAGAGAGGGCTCTTTGTCCTGTAAGAGCTTAATTTTAGAAATAAAGAAAGGAAATAAAGAAATAAGCAAAGAAGTGTAATTAAGTTGATAATATCTATGAGAGAGAGAAAAGTAGGCTGTAGGGAGAAAACAAAAAGAAAAACCTACATAAATACGTCTGCACTCTGTAGAAAGCTAGACTGTCTTAGAAGACAACACAGGTACAAACAGCTGTAAAATTAGGTGTCAGCTAAGCTCAGAATATTGTAAAAAGTATTCCTGAGGCAGAAAATAACAGGTTCACAGATTGTAGAGTGTAGAACTTGATGCTCAAGGAATAGAAAATGGCCTTTTGACAAGAAAGGGCTTGCCAAGTGGAAGGGTATGAGTGTTGATTTTGGAAAAAAGCTGAAAGTAGATCATATAGAACTTTTAGGTAATGATAGTTTAGACTTTATACATAGTGCAATAAAAAACATCAAGTGATTTAGGAAAGGGAATGACATTACCAAATGTGTGTATGTGTGTGTGTGTGTGTGTGTAGCAACTGATTCATTTCAATTTTTTTGTTTTATTTTATTTTAATTGACAGATAATAATTGTGTATATTTATAAGATATGATATGTTTTTGATACAAGCATACATTGTGGAATGATTAGATCAGGTTAATTTTTGTTTTCATCACCTCAAATATTTATTATTACTTTGTGGTTAGAACATTTAAAATCTCTCTTTTAACTATTTTTAAATATACATTATTATTGTCACCATGCTGCGTAACAGATAACCATAACTTATTCCTCTGATCTAACTGAATCTTTGAACCCTTTCGCTGTCATTTCCTCTTTGCACATCTATGCTCATTCCCACCTGTCTCTTGTAACCATCATTTTACTCTATACTTCTATAAGTTTGACTTTCTTAGGTTTTAATTGTAAGTGAGATCATAAGGTATTCACCTCTCTGTGCCTGGCTTATTTCACTTGGCATAATGTCCTCTAGGTTTATTCATATTGTCTCAAATAACAGAATTTTCTGTTCTGTTTTTTTTTTTTTAAAGCTGAATAGTGTTTCATTGTGTACATATGCCACATTTTAAAAATCTATTCATCCATTGAGGAGTACCTAGGTTATTTTTATATCTTGGCTTTTATAAATAATGCCGTAATGAACATGGGAATGCAGATATCTCTTCAACATACTGATTTCAATTTTTATAGGTATATGCCCAGAAATGGGATTTTTGGATCATATGGTAATTCAATTTCTAGTTTTTTGAAGATAACTTCATACTGCTTACCAAAATGGCTGCATTTAATTTACAATACCAATAATGTACAATTGTTTTCATAATACATTAATGAAAGAAATTCATGATGATTCAAATAAATGGAAAGATATCTCTTATCTGTGGACTGAAAGAATAATGTTAAAATAACAATACAACCCAAAGTGATCTACAGATTCATGAAATCCCTATCAAAATTCCAGTTTCATTTTTCACAGAAATAGAAAAAAGAATCTTAAAATTTGAATAGAACTACAAATAGCCAAAACGATCTTAACCAAAAAGAACAAAACTGGAAGCATCACACTATCAGATTTCAAAATATATTACAAAGCTATAGTAATCGACATAGCATGATACTGGAATAAAAAGGAACCCATTGATCAATGGGATAGACTAGAAAGTCCAGAAGTAAACTCAAACATCTACAGTCAATTTATTTTTAACAAAGGTACCAAGAACACTTAATGAAGAATGAACAGTCTCTTCAATACAGGATGTTGGGGAAACTGGATATTCACTTGCAGAAAAATGAAAATGGACCATTTTTTACCACTTATCCAAGATTTAACTCAAAATGGATTGAAAACTTAAACATAAGACCTGAAACTGTAAAACTACTAGAAGAAAACAGAGAAGAAGCCCTATGATATTGGTTTGGGCAGTGATTTCTTGGTATAATCCCCAAAGTATGGGCAATGAAAGCAAAAATAGGCAAATGACATTGTATCAAACTAAAATACTTCTGCATAGAAAAGGAAACAATAGACTGAAAAGACAACCCACAGATTAGAAGAAAATATTTGCAAATTATACATCAGGTAATAGGCTAATATCCAAAATAAACAAGGAACTCAAGCTAAATAACAAGAAAACAAATAATCCTTTTAAAAATAGGTCAAGGATCTGAATATTCGAGATATTTATCAAAAGAAGACATACAAATGGGCAACAGATATATGAAAAAATGTTCAACATCTCTAATATCAGAGAAATGTAAATTAAAACCACAATGAATTATCACAAAACACCTGTTAGATTTGCTACTATAAAAAAAAAAGAAAGATAACAAGTATCAGTGATGATGTGGAGAAAATAAATATTTTTAAATGATCTGCTGTGGGATGGGTAATACAGGATGAAGCATGAATAATAGTTTTGGAGAAGAGTAGACTGGCTTTGATTAGATTAATTGCAGGAAAATGGAGAGGGTTAAATACAAACAAATTGTGGCAAGAGGAATTGGTAATGAACAAATAGGTAAAGTGAAAAATGGAAAAATTATGTGACTCCTAGGTTTTTAAATTAATTGATAGATGCCAATGCAATTTACTAAAATAGAAGAGATTTGCTAAGGAACAGTTTTGGGAGTGAAATATGCAGTTATATTTTAATAAGTGAGCTTTAAGAGGAGTAGGGGAAATCTGGATAAAAAATGTTAATTAACTAACTTATTCAATACGTGGGTATATATATACTCACACACATGTGTATAAATACATATATACATGTGCAACACAAGTAAACACACATACATATATGGATGTCTATGTGGAAAAATGAATGAGTTAGGGTCACTTTAATTTACTTGGAATTTTTAAAAAGTAAGCATATTTTAGCTGTTACTAATATTAATTATTAATGTAATTAGTTGACTTTATTATCAATAGATACCTTGGGGCTATTATTATCAATAATACCTATCTATTATCAATAGATACCTAAGTATCTATTATAAATAGATACTTAATAAATTTTCATGATTTTTGGAACTACAATGGATCATCTATAGGAGAAATAGAAACATTAACTGAACTCTAAGTTAACATTCATTGTTATAAGTTTGTAAGTAAACAGTTAAAAACAAAACAACGAAGAGAACAACAAAATCACCTTGATATTATAGGAAAGAATTTTGCTGTTTAATAAGTAGATTAAAAATGTGCACTTAAGATGTCAAAACATCCTCCAAATTGATTTAAATTAATGTATAGTAACTGTCATGTAAATATTTGCTAATGTGCTTTCTTTTCTATCCAAACACCGAACACTAGTTATTAAGTGCTTTAAATTCTCAAAAGCATTTTTGTCCTGTCAAGTTTCCTAATATTGGCATGTGGCATATGGTGTTAATCAAATTTCATCAAGGCTAAATTAAAAATATTTATGACTTATGATTATAATTTTACAAGTATAAAACAGAGGCCAGAAGCTAGGAAGACGATCAGCATAGTATTTATATTTAAAACTACAGGAATGGATATGATGATTCAGAAAGTATAAGGAGAAAATAAAGGAGAACCTAGGATGGGATACTGACAAAGTTCAAGGTAAGATATTTGGTAGAGCAGAAATTGCAAATGAGGGAAGAAGAAAACCCCAAGAATCTGGAGTGATTTAATTCAAGATAAGGTAATGGAGTCCTACTCCATATTAACTGAGAGATTGGGTAATGTAGCTAGATGTCGGTACCAATACAGGAACAGTGGGATCCAACATTTTATTCCCAAAGGCGGAAGGCCTATTAACATTCATTGAGTGGCAATGGAGAAAAAAAACAATCGCTGACTGAATTGCTTGGCTTGGGGTTCTCCAGCCTGGAGCAGCAGGTGAAGGCACTTTCGTCCTGGCCAGCAGTGTAGACAGAAGTTAGCTGTTTACCTGTGTTGGAGGGAGGAAGCAGAAATACCTGTACAAATGGACACCAGGCCTACTGATACTTTACCTTTTAAGTAATTATTAATTTACCAATCTCATTTTTGAATTGTTTATAACCATCTCCATTAGGAGGTAATAATTTATGGTTTGAGACAATTTTCTCCACCTAGAAAAATGGAATAAAAATTTCAATAGTTAGTTCATCATTATGTGCAGGCTAAAGTTTATAGTTGTGGAGAATCTGGCAACACATCCACTTGCTTACCAGGAAATAATGAAAACAACTCAACACATTCCTGTTTATTCTAAGACTGTATAAAGTGAAAGTCAGTTTTCCAGAAGCATTCTTCAGTAGGCCTGGGCTTTAAGCAGTCTGAGGTTCACTCTTGAAACATACAATGAGTTTAAAAATAATTATATGCAAACCCCACAAATATTACATAGTAGGATTTAGATATTAACTCATTTTTTTTAAACTTTTTTAGAGGTGGGGTCTGACTCTGTCACCTGGGCAGGAGTGCAGTGGCACAATATTAGCTTACTGCAACCTCCAACTACTGGGCTCAAGTGATCCTCCTACCTTAGTCTCCCAAAGTACTGGAGTTACGAGGCGTGAGCAACCACCCTGAGCCCCAGTTATTAACTTTTGATTCTGCCACACAGAGGAACCATTGCAGCCCTTGCCCAGGAGTAAATAAGGGCTTTGTATCTGCCTACCTTCCTTTTCTGGGGACCTGTTCTATTCCTGCTAGTGGTGGTCCACTCTGAGATGGTCATTTCCTTATGAGATTATTTTATACATTTTGAGACCTTCAAACTGACATGGCTCTACATTTAAATTTTAAAGAAAAGTGCTTCATTATCTGTACCCAGAGATCATGTCTTTTCTTCTTTTTTTTTATTTCAGCATATTATGGGGGTACAAATGTTAAGGTTACGTATATTGCCCATGCGACCCCTCCCCCCTCGAGTCAGAGCTTCAAGCGTGACCATCCCCCAAACATTGCACATCTCACTCATTGTGTTTGTATATACCCATCCCCTCCTCCCCCCTCCCACCTGCCCAACACCCGATAAATGTTAGTTCTATATGTCCACTTAGGTGTTGATCCATTAATACCAATTTGCTGGTGAGTACATGTGGTGCTTGCTTTTCTATTCTCGAGATACTTCACTTAGTAGAATGGGTTTCAGCTCTATCCAGGAAAATACAAGAGATGTTATATCACCATTGTTTCTTAAAGCTGAATAGTACTCCATGGTATACATATACCACATTTTGTTAATCCACTCATGAATTGATGGGCACTTGGGTTGTTTCCACAGTTTTGCAATTGTGAATTGTGCTGCTATAAACATTCCAGTGCAGGTGTCTTTTTCATAGAGTGACTTTTGATCTTTTGACTAGATGCCCAGTAGTGGAATTGTTGGATCAAATGGTAGATCTACTTGTATCGCTTTGAGGTATCTCCATATTGCTTTCCACAGAGGTTGAACTAGTTTGCAGTCCCACCATCAGTGTAGGAGTGTTCCTATCTCTCCGCATCCACACCAACATTTATTGTTTGGGGACTTTTTGATAAAGGCCATTCTTACTGGAGATAAGTGATATCTTATTGCAGTTTTGATTTGCATTTCCCCGATGATTAGAGATGTTGAGCATTTTTTTCATATGTTTGTTGGCCATTATTCTGTTGTCTTTTGAAAATTTATGTTCATGTCCTTTGCCCACTTTTTGATAGGGTTGTTTGATTTTTCCTTGCTGATTTTCCTGAGTTCTAAATAAATTCTAGTTATCAGCCCTTTATCGGATGTGTAGCTTGCAAAAATTTTCTCCCATTCTATGGGTTGTCTGTTTGCTCTCTTGACAGTTTCTTTGGCTGTGCAGAAGCTTTTTAATTTGATCATGTCCCATTTGTTTATTTTTGTTGCTGCTGTGATTGCCTTTGGGGTCTTCTTCATAAATTCTTTGCCTAGGCCAATGCCTAGGAGAGTATTTCCAACATTTTCCTCTAGAATTCTAATAGTTTCACACCTGAGGTTCAAGTCTGTTACCCAGCCAGAGTTGATTTTTGTGAGAAGTGAAAGGTGTGGGTCATGTTTCAGTCTTCTACATGTGGCTATCTAGTTTTCCCAGCACCATTTATTGAATAAGAATTCTTTTCCCCAGTGTATGTTTGTGTCTGCTTTGTCGACGATTAGTTGGCACAAGAACAGGGACAATGACCAGTGGAACAGAACCGAGAACCCATATAGTCTTTTCCTTTAATAATCTTTAATAATATATTCTACTAAACCCAGGCTATGCATTTTTTCTGCAGTGTTATTTACCTGAATGGCTTTATATTCTGTCTCTAGTTCATCTGTATCTTATATATATCATATATGAGATATATGTACAAACACACATAAATATTTTTCTCAATATTGATTTTTTAATTTCTTAATTTTTAATCATCATGAGTACATAATAGCTGTGTACATTTATAGGATACATGGGCTATTTTTATACAGGAATACAATGTGAATTAATTAAATCAGGGTAATTGGGGTATCCATCACAGTCATTTATCATTTCTTTGTGTTAGGAACATTCCAAGGATGCCAGGAAAGGATGTGCACATAGCAAAGAAAACTCCTCATTTAGGGTGACCAACTTCCTCCCTTTGCCTGGGTCTTCCTGGTTTTTAACATTGAAATTCCCATGTTCCAAGAAACTCCTCAGTCCCAGGAAAGCCAAGATGATTTCACACCTTACACCTCATCCATGCTGATGATATAATCCCTGTGGAGAACTTCGGAGGACCTCTGTTTGGAAGCATGCTGTGTTGTATCCTCCTTTATATAACAAACTATCTCTGTAAGTATCTGTATCCTTTGCCATAAAAGAAACTTTACAGCCTTTAGCTGTGTCTGAGTCATCTTTCCATCACCATTCCTTTGGGACAACCTTACATAATAAACTATACACAGAGTTCATATTCTATGGAATACATCTGAAGGAGTTCAGAATATACAAAAATATTCCACTTTAGCACAAGAATTATTTTGAGCTAAAGGTGCTTTACAAAGCAGGAGGTGCAAGAAGATCACTCTGACCTTCCTTCTGTTTCTTAAAAGCAGATGAAAATCCCATTAGAACGATGCCTTCCTTGTACTAGAAGGAAAGCAATATTCTTACCATCAAGGACTGGACATTGAGACTGAGAGAATTCTGTATAGACCTTGTTAAAATAATTATTATTTTCTAGACTTCTCACATAACTTAACTAATTTCCCCCAAGTTACTGTTCTTTATCAAATTCAGTATATAAATGTTCAATTCAACTCTGCCTCTGGGTTTTCATTTCCTTATGAGGTGTCCTGTGGAAAAAAAAAAAAAAAAGAATTCTCTCTCTCTGTCTTCTGGAGATGGGATACCCTTCTTCTCCTGCCCTCAGATATCAGAACTGCAGGTTCTCCAGCCTTTGGACTATGGGACTTGCACCAATGGCTCCCAGTTTCTTGGGCCGTTTGAACTTGAACTGAGAGTTGCATCATTGGCTTCTCTGTTTCTGAGGCCTTCAGACATTGACTGAGCCATACTACTAGCTTTCTTTGTTCTCCAGATTACAAATGGGCTATCATGGAACTTCTCATTGTCCATATTCTTGTGAAACAATCCCCCTAAAAACTTGGTAGTTATGTGTGTGTGTGTGTGTGTGTGTGTGTGTGTGTGTGTAACCTCTTATTTGTTCCCTTTCTGGGGAACACAACTATTACAGGGAGTTCAAGCAAAGGATGCTGCTAGTTTGTTCTGTGTATAGCAAAGATAAAGGAGAAAATGGATAGATTTTTGAGCTATTATTAATAAATTATACAGGTTGGTAGGGGAAAAGATATGAAGAAGGAAAGAGGCCTCAAAGATGACTTCAAAGTTTTAAGTTTAGCAAGTAAGCAAATGTACCTCCTACTTCACAAAGACTAGGAGAGGCTTAGATTTGGTGGTGGGAAAAATAGGGAAATAAAAAATTTTATTTTGGTCACTTCAGCATAAGAAATAATGCCAAATGCAGAGTAAGTGCTCATAAATATTAGTTTCTCATTTCTATTCTTTGGAAATTTTGACATGATATTTTTCATTTGGAGCTACCATTATCCATTTAGGAGATGACTTACTACTTAAATCAATAGAATAGAACATTTAAGAAAAAGCTGTATACTGCCTACCTACTAAATATTATTTATTGTATTAGGATGTTATATTATTTCATTCTTAAAACAATTCTGTAATGTAGCTAACACTGGGGGATAATAATATACTGAGATTAAAAGAGGTTAAGTAACTCTCAATGGCATGTTTTGCTTATAAGATATGATGAGTCAGGATCAAATATAATTTTTTGAAATATAAACTGTATGAATTTTACTTGTCTCTCCATGCTTCTTCTCCCTAGGATATCGTATTACTCCTCCATGGTAATGTTTTTGTTTAAGTACTATGATAAAGAGACATGTCTATAATTGCAAATTTATAGCCATGGAGAAAGTGATTTGGTGCTAAGACAATGTGGGTTATAGTAATAAGGTTGGAGCACAATCTTTGCTGGAAGCACTGTATCTATTAAGCTGCTTTATACCAAAGGAAGACATATTCACCAACTAAAAATTCTGAATATTTTTCTCCTTAAAAACAAATCAGTTGCTAGAATGAAAGTTAAAGGAGCAGATGTCTAGTCCATGATACTTTTGAATTTCTGTTAAAATAATAAAGCTCCTTACAAAAAATGTATGTAGGAATATTTAAATGGTCAGCAACAACATAAAATTTGCTTGACCTAAATATACATCCAAAACATAATAAAATGATAATTTTTGGTACTTCCTATATTTGACTATAAGGCTACAGTATTGTAAAGGAGACACTTTAAGTGGCAATTAGAATGAGATTATATTGGATACAATTATTATGTTTTGTTTTTACTGCTTCATATTAGTATATTTTTATTATTGACTTAAATTGTTTATATGTTTTGTCTAGTTTCACATTTACCAGATTTAATCACATCTTTTTATCATTTAGTTGACAGTTTATACATGGAATAAAATGTCATTTTGCTAAATATTAGTGTCAATAATTATGAATACAATGATTTGTAAATCTCATCATTGTCTCCCAAAATAGCTTTCTAATGTTATTTTAGGTTTCTAATTTTGTATTTGTGCTAAGAGTATAATTTAATTAATTATAAGGATAAGAAATTAATAAGATTAATGCCATAGTAATTTTTTATAAATTGTTTTGCCTGAATAAACCACTACAGTTTTATAAATTTCTTTTAAAGTGGAAGCATGACAAATGTAGATAGTGTTAATGATGAGACATTTTTATATTTTATAAAATAGTAAATAATACACTACCCCATTAGTGTATCTGCATTTTTCTGTGGTACATCTGTGTGTGGGGGTAGCATTAGGACTTACAAATCACAGGCATATATTAGCAGATTAATATTTTGATCTACTAACTAATGAGCTTTTCATTCTCATTAATTCTTTTTACTCAGCGCCACTCACTACCCAATATTAAACTTTCTATACTTTGTTTTCACGTATTAGGAAAGTAATTTAAAATGAAAATAATAAGTTCTTTGCCTTTAATATTTCAAAGTTAAGAATTTGGAATGAAAGTGTATAAATATTCATAGTCCCTAAGTCTGAGAAAAAAAATTTTTCCACCTCTCTCTTATTAAGAAATTGAACAAAAAGTCTCATGTTTTAATGAGATAAAGTAGTTAGTTAGGACATTAGAACAAGTTGATGCTGGACTAGATCTCAGAAGGAGGCCTGCTTTCTGCTTCTCTACCTCCAAACTAAGCTCCTGAAGGATGGATTGGAGGTGAAAGCTATGAAAGGCAAAATGTTTGGGACATCTACCTGACAAGGTTATAACAGCCTAATGTTCAAGTTAAGATGGAAGAAAACAGGTGAACCTCACAGAGAAGAAGCAGTGTTCAAGCTAGTGTACAGAGTACAGTTAGGTACAATGTATAAGCAGATGGGATGGAAGCAGACATGGTCCTTATACAGCCCAGCAAGGACAAAGGACAAGGACAGTGGAGTACCATGACCTTTTCCCGAAGAGAGTATGGCACTGAGAGACAAGATACCGAAGAGCCCTTATTGTCAAAGCAAACAGATGTGTGTTTGTTTTATAAAGTAGCCTTATATGCTGGAATGAATAAAATCTTGAGACCTGTGAGAATGCAAACATCTAAAGTGATGACAGCATAAATAACCAGATAGGGATATAGCAAACTCATTAACTGCTAACTTGGACTCACAGCAACTGAGAACAAGAGACCAGATGAACTCTTTTCCCCACTGTGCTATATGACATTTCGGCAATACTCATATAGGTGCTCCATCCAACACAAAGTTAAGAGAGACAAAAAAATAAAACAAAAATCCTGAATGAATAACTATAATGAATGTGTACCTTTAATTTTATCCTCAACCAGGCATATGGAAGTATTGTTTGTAATTAGACCTAAGGTTGCCCTGCCCCGTCCCCTCAAAAAATCTAAGTTATTGGGAGAATGTGACTTTCTGACTTACGTGTTTAACTGAGAAACAGAGAGGTAAGGGGCTCACGATAGCTACAGATTCAGACATCAGCAAAGATGATGTTTAAACACAGGTCTTCTTTTGACAATAAATCTAGGGCAATGTTCATGAATGCAGTGCAGTCTCTCAGTGATAGAGATAAACAATGCCCAAGAGTGATCAAGTAAAATGTAGTGACAAATAATTCTTCTAAGATTTTCTTAATAAGATGTTAGCTGCTTAAGAGAAGCCCTGTTCTGGTTTTTTTATTGAATTTGCTTATACTGGCAGTGTGATATATCTAGTTATTTTTATGGCTTCACACGCATCTGAAGTTGTAAGATACTATACTCTATTAACTATTTTATTGGGTCATTAAATATGAAATGTCTGATTTGAAATCAAAAGTGTAGTTTATTATATCTTAAACAATAATCAAAGTATGTGCCTAAACCATTGACACAGTTTTACCATCTTAACGGTAGTTAGCCTGTTTATGTCAGCAGTGAAGAAGCCTGGAGAACGAGTGACAATGAAACTGGGAAAGGCATTTTCTACAGCTTGTTGAGATTGAATATTTTTCCTTGCAAGAAGTGGTCCAAAGCCTGGAGTAAGTGGTACTCAGTTGGTGCAAGGTCTGGTGAATATGGTGGATGACAAACAGCTTCCAAGTCCAGCTTCTGTAGGTTCAGTGGCATTGTTTGTTGGACATGTGGTCAAGTGTTTTCTTGCAAGAGGATTGGCCTGTCTCTTGACCAATCTTGGCTGCTTGATCACAAGCATGCTGGTCATTTCCTCCAATTGGTTGCAGAGACATCTGCTGGAATCAATTGACCAGGTTTCATGAAGCTGTAGTGAATACAGCTGGACCACCAGACACCAGTAGCTTTTTATTGATGAATATTCGGTTTTTGACTGTGTTTTGGCACTTGATCTTTATCCAACCATTGTGTCAAAAGCTTTCAATTGTCAAAAATAATCCATTTTTTATCACATGTAACAGTATGGTATAGAAATGATTCACCTTTATGTCACGACAGCAAAGAAAAGCAAGCTTTGAGACAATTTCTCTGCTGATGACCATCATGTGGAACCCATCTATCCAGCTTCTTTACCTTGCCTATTTGTTTCGAATGGTCCAATATTGTTGGACTAGTAATGCCAAATCCTGTTGCTAATTCATACGTATGTTGAGGAAGATTCGCTTCTACAACAGTTTTCAGCTCATAATTATCCACTTTGGTCTCAGGTTGCCCACGTGGCTCATTTTCAAGATTAAAATGACCAGAATGAAAGTTTTCAAACCATCCACATACTGTGCATTCATTAGCCACATCATTCCCAAACACTTCGTTGACACTTGGAGCTGTCTGCACTGCACTGGTTCCATGACAGGACTCATATTTAACAATAACATGAATTTTTTACTTATCCATGCTGTCACAAAAATTGCTCTACAAAAATATTTTCAAGATAATCACAAGCCAAAATGTTCATTTGAAAGAATGAGAATGTATCTTTGCAATAAAAATAAAACAAAAAGTGTCAAAGTGAAATGTCAGAGATATCAACTGTCAACCTTAGTAGTTTAGGAAATTGAACATTTCATACATAATGACCTGAAAAGATATACTATGAAAATTAATTGCTTATTTCTATTTTTTTGTTTCATTTTCATTTTCTTTTGTTTTCTATTTCTTTTATTTTTATTTTTTTGCTTATTTCTATTTAAGCATAGAAAATGAAATACTGCTTTAAGGTAAGGTTACCAGATACGGAATTTATACGTGTATTCTCATTTACGTACAGTGACTAAGACAATATGAAAATCAAATTATACCTAACTTATCATAGTTTTATATGTAATTGTGTGTCGCTTCTTTCAATCACTATAAATTTAGGGAAGAATAAGCATTATTAAGATCTCACACTTTTCTGGCTTGACTAAATCAACATAAATGTTTTATTTAGACTGTGTGCTTATTAAAATATGAAGAAGAAAAGGTTTCAGTGTCACTGAGTGGGTGTCGTTATTTGTATTTGGAGAAAAAATCTGGATTACAAAAGCAAAATCAAACAATAAAAGCAAAATAAAATTTTTAAATATCCATATGTTGATTGAATTTTAAATCCCCAAGTTTTATAATTTTACTCAAGAGCAGTGGGCTTCACTCAAAATTTCCAAACAATGGAGAGAACAGAGGACAGGCTCATAGCTCCTTTATATAGAGGACATACTGCTCTTTTGGCTGCTAGTGGAGTCCAAACACCTCTAAGGGATTCTTGGAAACAATGTGAAAATTTCATGAATTTGATGGGGAAAATTAAAACTTCATTATTCTCTCACTGAATTTTAACATTTCTTTCAATTTGAATCAATTTCAATATGAATCTTGATTGCAAACCATATCAGTGAGACCAACACCTATAACATTTTTATAAATTGGTGTCATGATATTTACATGCCACATTACAGTTGTTGCATATTTCTCTGAAAGTTATTTGTGCTCATCACTACATTGAAATTCTGGTATTTTATTAACCTGAGACTGTATCATGCTATTAAATGAATTAATATGCAATCACATAACTTTCCATATTTTTAATAATTGTGTTAATAGAACTTGCTCTATTTGTAATCCTATGTTTTAAAAAATACTTTATTTATTTGAAAACATTGTTTGAAAGGGGGCCCATAAGCTTCACCACATTGCCAAAAATTCCAAGATAACAAAAGAAAAAGTTAAAATTATTTTGCAAAGGGAAAAGTAGGAGGAAGGGGACGGTGAAAGAGAGAAGGAGAGGAAAATAAGACTAATGATTCTTGTGGTCTCACTTTTCCTTACCTCGATTAGTATTGGCAGGAGTATGGTGTCCTACCAATGGATGATAGGAAACCTCTGAATTTTCTGAACTTGTAAATGGGTAATAAGAAATTTCTCCCCTCTGAACGTAACATAGAGCTACATCACATGGAGAAGCTCACTTGACATTTTTACATTGTCTGTGTGTACTTCTGACCTGGGAAGTGGTACCTGTGAACCTAAAATATTTAAGTTCTCACATTCTATGCCCAAGGAGGCAACCCTAATCCCCTCTGTATGCTGTATGCTCTTCCCTAAGAGTTGTTTGATTCTTCCTTTGTCTTTCCTCCATCAGTCTTCCCTCCTGTGATGGTTAATTTTATTATTTTATTGTTTCACATGTTTTATTCGGATCAATGATTTTGCACAGCTTTTCATTGATGATTATTATGTGTCAACTTGACTGGGACATGGGGTGCCCAGACATTTGCTCAAACATTATTCTGTATATGTTTTTAAGAATGTTTTCGGAGATTAACATTTAGATTGGTAGACTGCATAACGTAGATTGACTTCTCCAACATGGGTGGATCTCCAATTTTCAGATTTACAATAGATCATGGGATTTTTCACTCCCATAGTTGAATGAGCCAATTCTATATGATAAATCAGCTTTGTGTGTCTTCCTGCCTCTCTCTCTCCTTCTCCTTTTCTCTCTCCTTCCGTCTTTCCTTCCTTCTCCCTGAATATTATGGTAAAATTATTCTCAGCATTATCTGAGTTAGTATATATATATATCTCTGAAGGAATATTTTCCTAATTAATGTAAAAACACACTGTAATTTATAAACCTTATGCTTTATAATGTTTCAGAATTTTTTTTCTGAGGAGGATCATTATAAATAGGTGTGGATATTAAAAGCAGGGCCTATAAATCTGGACTATTTTACCTGAAACCCCATCTTTAGAACCAGTATGTTATAAACATACAAATACACTCAGACACAGTTAAAGACTTCAGTTGATTGTATTAATTATTTACACATTATCTAAGTATGATGTTTGCAATAAAATCTAAAATTTTTGTTATAATTTTACATTTAAAGTAAATATAGCAGAAATTATATTTATATTTCTAAGTATCTGTCCACAGTTTGAAACATTATCAGCATAATTATTTTCATTGCACATATAGTTCACTCATATGACACTTTAAATTCTTAAATCACAGGTCAGCAAAGCATTTCCATTTCTTACTATTTAAAAAAACTATTTCTATTAATGGTAATAAAAATATTACCATTAAACTATTAAAGTATTTATTTTATAAATGAACTTTACAAAAATTCATTAGGCTGTTATCAGGCAAGGGAGCAAGATGGTTGACCAGAGACATTGGTCACCATATAGTCCAAAAAAGAAGAAACATTTCTGAAAAAGCATAGCCCAGGTGGAATACTGAGGGATAGGTGCCAGAACTTGCCCTTACAAGAGAACCCACAGGAAGAAGTAGTGAAGCAGAACAAGTTGAGCAAGACATTGACAAAGATTGGTTGGTCCGAGGACAGTGGTATTTACAACTAATTAATCACAACCAGATACAGATTCCTTTGTTCCTTCTCCATTCCCACTGCTTCACTTGACCAGCCTTAAAGAAAAAAAAACAACAACATTGGCAAAGACTCTGAGGGATTCAGAGTCTGGCAGAAAGTGTAGATGAAAGTGTTTACTTTTCCTCCTCTAATACTTGTGGCAGTCTTCCAGTTCCTGATCTCTCAGAGAGCCCCTCTACTCTCCAGAATCCAGGCGCTGCTGCCATCAGTGAACCGAGAGCTTCTTGAGGGAAGTGCACCAGGCTGCAGACCTGCATGGGGTTGCTTACCTTTCCACAGACCAGAGCCCTTGCAGCAGGTGCCATATTGCTCCTGCACCCACCAGGTGCCTCTATTCTGCCTGGGAAATCATGGCCCCTCAGCCTTCTTGTCACTGGATATGATGTGGGCATTCCTCAGCAGCCATGTAGACTGTGACAACTATAAGGGAACAGGGAGACACAGGAGTTCTGACCCATAGGGTGGGCTGCCCCAAGGGGTCTAGGAAGTGTCACAAAGGCTTTTTAGGAAAAAGAAAAGTTAAACACACTCTCTTCTGGCCCTAAGTGCCCCTGACTTGTGATCCAAACTTATATCTTCCTCTTTCTCAGTGGAAACACAGGTGCAGGGTGGAGTCCATAGAGTAGAAGAGTGTCCCCACCTCAGAGCAGAACCAGCACCATTGTCCAGGAAGGGACGTAGAGATAAGGGCTGCCTTTCCAACCACCCAGTGCTGCCAACATAGCTGCCTCTGTTCCCAGACATGAGCTTTTGGTGCAGTATGCCACAGGACAGCCAGTTCTAGGCTTGCAGGAGGGATAAGATAGTGCTCTGCTCATCATGCCCAGGTTTTGCACTGAGGGTGCAGCTCATTCCCCTCCTTTCATGGACAGGCAGCATTTCTGTAGCTGTTCTAACCAGGAAATCTTAGCCCCTGGGTCTCTACATCACTAGATCCACAATTAATATTCTCCAGCACTCACCCAAACTACAACAGACTTGGTGGACCAAAACACCCCTTAAAATGAGGAGTAGAAGTTCATTAAAAAATAGTTTTATATATACATATGTGTGTGTGTATATATGTATGATATTGTATTGTATCCTGAATTTAACAAAATGTAAACTATACTTCTATGAATGTTGATACTTTCAACAAAGTCTGAATCCAGTGGCAATTATTGTTTTAATTTTTCCAACAGTGTAAAAGCATATAATCAAGTCTTCCATTTTATATTTGACTTTAGTAATAAAATCATAAAGGGAACTATTTTTGTTCATAAATAATCACCAGATGCCTCAATTGTCTAAATGAAATTTTATTTTTTCTTTTTGAGAATCTACCTGTCTTTATCTTTGATGTTTTTTCTTTTATAGTGATTTTTATCATGTATCATTTTATATACTTGATGATATTATATTTTATGTTATGTTTATAATTTTATTTTGCTGTTGATTTACACTGTATATTTATTTATTGCACTTCCCATAATCAAGAAGAAGCTGATTCACAAACAGATTGATGTTATAGGTAAGAAATAGAATCTAGACATAAAAAAGACTATTTAAGATGGACTAACTTAATAAATGTTCAGTTTAATATTATTTGCTTGTCCTGGTTATATTTGCTTCAATAGACAGCAGGAACTTAAGTAAAACATGCTTTTATAATGAGGCTCCTTGGAGCTATGCAGAATAAGAAAATAGTAGGGCAAAATAAGCAAGGGACAGGACATTCCAGACAGTTGAGACAACACAAGAAAAAGCAGAGAGATAGTATAATGTGTTTGTGAAACACCACAGTTAAAGTTTTCCACACTTGGTTATGTATGAAGTGGCATAGCAAGGTTCTAGGAATATATGTAGAGGCAAGTCTAACATACTAAAAGTAATGTATTTTATCATATAGGAAATGAGAAAACATTGAAAAGTTTTAAATGGAGAGTGACTTTGTCAGATTATGTTTAAGGGAGAGGTTGTGTTGGAGGTGAGATGAATAGACTTAATAGGAAAAAACTGAAGGAAAGATCAGTTCCTTTCTGAGACAAATTGGGAAGTTACAGGGATCGTTAAAGAGTGACGTTGTGTTAGGGTTGATTGACACATAAAATTAATCATGACAGGTGGTCAGGACAGAGACAAAGGGATGAACTCACTACATTATGAAGAAACAAAATAAGCAAGGCTTGTTAATGGATTATGTCCAAATTTAACCAAAGGAAGAGAAAGGAAAATAATTTTCTGATTTGGGAAATTGAAAGATGAAGAAATGAGAAATGAAAACAGGAAGAGAAGAAACAGTGTGGGCAGGCTTATGTAAGATCAAAAATTCCTGTGGCAAACATAGATAAGGTTGTATTTGCTGGAAAACAGACGTGTGAGTTTGAAGCACACGTATAAAAACAGTGCTAGCGATTTGCCTCTTCGATGGCCCTGTCCTACAGGTGTTATTGGAGATGGAGTGAAGAAAAGAGAATCTCTATAAAACAAAAAGTGATTTAAAAGAAGTCATGGAAGTGGATATATGTATAGAACAATGAAAATAAATTAAAAACAATCTTAGAGAGAAACATAATGATATTCCATTTTCTGAGAAGATGGTTATAATCCAAAAATGGTTGCCTGCAAAGTATATCATTCTAAGGCCAATCTAGAGATTTGCATTAGCATTTGAAATACAAATAGAAGTTGAAGTAATGAGAATAAATTAATGTCTTATTTATGATGTATAGATGGGAAGATAAGTAGAAATTTAGAGAAAAAAGTAGAAAGACCAACCATTAAAGAATGGTTTTAAATAATGCTCTGACAAAATATATCTAGAATGAAGGTGTAAGATGCAGAAATAAATCCAGTTAAAAATATTCAAAAGGAATCCAAAGATATAAATAATTTTGTAAAAAGGCTGTGATGAACAATATAAAATATTCTTTTGATCTTTCTGTAGGAGAAATATGAGAAAGTATTTAATAGAATAACAAGTCATAAGATAAATTGGACTTAGCTGTGAAGATGTTATGTGAGAGATGAGGGAAAAATTCTGACTGAAGTTATGTTAATAGGTGAGGGTAAGCAATAAAGTAATAAAATGGTGACTTCCATTTCATGGAATGCTACAGCAGGGCAAGGAGATTTATGAGGGTTCCTTGTTTTCTTGGGGAAAACCTGGGTATCTTTTATTATAAAATTGTGTTATACTGCTTAAACAGAGCAATCAATTATCAATTCTATGAATTTAGTGAGGTTTTAAATGGGGTAGGTGCTGATTGAATGAACAAAATCAGCGGTGAAATTGGATTTAAAGAGGGATCCCTCCGAGAAGAATGTGTGTGTATGTGCGTTTATAAAGTTTATTTTGAGTGCAAAAGTTTGGAAACTGATGAAATTCTTGTCCAATGGTTTCAATTTTCTTGAAAGGACGATATAGTTAGACAAGAAAACTGCTAATATCCACATAAGAATGGAGATGTGCAGACATCAGTAAAGGACATGAAATAATAAAATGACTGAAGAATAGCACCAATTGCCCTGCAAATATTAGAAATCATACATCTGTAGTCATTTAGCAGTATTGGCATGACTAATAACTATTAACTTATTGGATGTACATCTGAAGAAGGTAGACTATAGAACTGATTAACATTTAGAATGTTTGAGGGTTATTTTTCACCTTTTTGTAAACCAACTGTATAATCTATGCCTCATTTTGGCATATACCATTTGTAAATAAATGAATTCAGTAAAGGTTATCTCCATAGAGGACTGCTCTGAATGGTAAATCAATTCTTAGCTTCATTTTCTTAGACTCACTCTGCCTTCAGAGTAAAGGCAGGCATTGAAACAATGCAATGACAACCTGAAAATCTAAGTGAATCCAAAACAATAGGTCAAACTACATCTGCTGTGCTCTCAGGTTGGTACCTGTCTATGAGAAAGGCTGATTTCAAAATTATTATCTAAAAATAGTAGAATTATAGATCACAGGAATCAACCTGAGGATGAGAATTTCTGATGTTATTTCAGCAAGCATAACATAAACATAGAAGATTTCAGAAACTCTTTCTGAAAACAGCGATGCCTTCTGAGAGCTTGGCCTTTATAGTGAATGCCATTTTCTGTACAGAAGAGCACAAAGGTCAGAGTGTCCTCACAACTTATCCCAAGAGTGAAAAGGAAAGATATGAGAAGAGAGAATCAATGCTGATAAGCACCAAAGCTAAAGGCAGGACCGTCCATTGTACGCCCCCCTACCCCAAGACACACACACGCACACACAAACGTGGCCTTTGAAATTGGCCATGGAATTGGCCTTTGGAATTATCCTTTCTGTGATCATGTGAATAGCTTCCTAGAAGATGCCTGGGTCGTTTCATTTAGAATTACTGCCAGTGCCTCTCAAGAGGAAATAAACTATCTGACTAATGCATTTGCACACTGTTGACAAAAACAACAATCATTGTAACCATCAACACCATCTGAGGACAGTCAATACAAGATCCAACATTTCAAATCTATGTGTTCCCTTCTCTACTACAATATATGTGACTGAAACCTCTTTTTATTTATTATTCTGCCCTAAATTCAAAGTTTCTACCTATTATCTCTACATTATAATTCTAATACTGATGTTCAGCAGCTAATAACAAGTATAGCTAGCTCTACTCATGATTTTCACACAAGATTTAGTCTGATTGTTTGGTGCCTGTACCATTCTCGTAGTTATGCATTGAGTTTATTTTATTTTTTATTTATTTTATTTCAGCATATTATGGGGGTACAAATGTTTAGGTTACATATACTACCTTTTCCCCACCTGAGTCAGAGCTTCAAGCATGTCCATCCCCCAGGCAGTGCGCACCGCACCCATTAGGTGTGAATATACCCATCCTTTCATCCCGCCTACCACCTACTAAACACCCAATGAACGTTACTACTAAATGTGCACAGAAGTGTTGATCAGTTAAGAGCAATTTAAGAGTGAGTACATGTGGTACTTGTTTTTCTATTTTTGTGATACTTCACTTAGTAGAATGGGCTCCAGCTCTATCCAAGATAAAACAAGGTATGCTAGATCACCATTGTTTTTTGTGGCTGAGTAGAACTCTATGATAAACATATACCACATTTTATTAATCCACTCATGTATTCATGGGCACTTGAGTTGTTTCCACATCTTCACAATTGTGAATTATGCTGCTATAAACATTCGAGTGCAGATGTTTTTTTTTATAAAATGTCTTTAGTTCCTTGTTTTGGGACTTTTTGATAAAAGTCATTGTCACTGGAATTAAGTGGTATCTCATTGTGGTTTTGATTTGCATTTCCCTGATGATTAGAGATGTTGAGCACTTTTTGCATTATGTGCACATTTAGACTTAATATCTCCTTTTCATCCAACTGATCAACTTTTCTAGAATGTACTTTGAAACTTCTATTTATGGTCACCCAATGTCCCTCTGAATGTTACTTTAGCTTTCTTGTTATTAAGATATTACTATCACATGTGGTTCTTTTTTTCTTACCACTTAGCAATATAATTTTTCTTTAATTCTACATGTAAGTCATGGAATGAAGATGGAGTTGGTATCACCTTTATTTGCAAACAAATTTTCAAAATATCACTTTTTTATTATATGGTAAAAAATTCTAGTTCCTCTCAGGATCATGCTATATGTTACATGTCTATTGTATTTTATGTCCTTCATGTAAAGATTATTAGCCTCTGTTAAATCTCTATCATCCACCAACAGCTAAGCTCCTGCATCACATTCTTGTACTGTTTAAAACTCCTCTTCTTAGCATATATTATTTAAATGTCCATGTGAATGGCTTATCCATCATATGTCTACCATTCCATTCCACTTCAGCAAACCACATCCTATTTCAAACTGGAACTTTTTATCCTCCAAGACTGAATCATCTCTTATATCACAAACTCAAAAATGCTATTTTCCCACTGCAACTTACTAACTTGTAACATGTTTATTCAAGTACATTCTCTCCAATTGTTATTTTGCTTCACCAGTTTATTCCATCCTCTAATAAATCTGTGTACACTCTATCCATCACCAACTTCCATTGTATGGTTATTTTTTAAAAGCTCACTTTATTGATATCCTGTGAATATGCTTGGTTTTCTGACAAAATATTACATTTTATCATCTAACTTTAATTTGACTCTATTTAAAGGCAACCATCTGTCTTATCCATATGCATGAAGTAAGGTGCTTCTAAATAAAACAAAATCACATGAATTGGAATAAAACTATGACTTAGATTGATCATTATCAGTCTCAATTAAGGCCCTAACACTTTCTGGAAATAGTACTATGACGATAGATCTGGGTACCCTAGAGTAACGTTTTGGAAGGCATCTGGCAAAAGAATTTTTATGAAAGAAAGGTAAAAGGTTCTAACTAAGGACTTGTCCTTCACACACTCCGGTAAAGTCAAGAACAGCATATATTCCTACAGTAGAAGAAAATTCATAGATTTGGCAAAACGAAGATACACTACATCTTAAAATAGACTGGGAGATTGTCCAATTCTAATTGAATGGTGATTGGTGATGTAACCTTTCAATATTAAATAAAAGCTCAAACTGTGAGAAGCAAAAGATGAATTCTTTCTTGTTCTCCTTTCACTTGTCTTTTATGAATACCCCAAAATTAATCTGCACAGACAAAATATTTGTAAAGATAAAACCAGAAATTATAAGAAGTCAGTGTTGCAGTTACTGAATTTTTATAATTGTATACATCTTAACTTATTAATTTAAAAATATTACTACTAATGATGTATTAGTTTATGTGAATTAATTAATTAGTTTATGTGAATCTAAAATATAATTAACAAAATCATCTATATTTTATCTAAGGTAACACATTAATTTAAAAATTGAACTAAAAGAAACAAGAAAGCAATCACTGTTAAGGTCATTATTGCTGTCACATGAGATGAAAGTCTAGGACAAAAAAAAGAGATAAAATAGAGATTTAAAAAATAAACAGGTTGGCTTTCCTCAAATTTACATTTCTCATTTTCTCACAAAGTGATTCTTTAAGCCATAAGTTTTTTTACATACATTTTTACTTTTTATAGGTATTTTACTTGTGAAATGGGTATTCTTTAAATAAAAACATTTTTATAATGATGTTATTTTCATTGAATTGTATATTTTCACATCAACCTAAATTAAATATTACTGAGCCTACAATAAGAAATTCTTACATATTGAATGACAAAATCCAAAAAATTAATGGAAAATAATCTTACTGGACAGTTATCAAAATTTTCAAGTTGGTAAAACAAAGAGTTCCCAGCACCCTAATTATGTTTTTTTACCCCATTCACTAGTCTTCACCAGATTTATCTTCCTTCTTTTGGTCTCATAATCTACTCCCAGTACACCAAGCATTTTCCATTAGTGATCTTTGATAGCAAATAAATAAAGAGGTACAGGAATGTACAAGTAAACATGTGTAAAAATATGACCAGCAGAAAACAGACACAAACATATAAACTTTTTTTCTGGCAGCAAAAAGGCTATGTAGTTAAAACAAAGTGCCCCAGAAAAAATACACTCCATGCTCTTGTTCTAGACTTTGTCATCAAGAGTTGTCCACCCACCTCAAACAGCAGGGGGCAAATCCTTGCTGTTGATAAGATCTGAAGGTATGGCAAAGGTCAAAATGAATAGAGAGACATTTGCATACATGATAGAAAGCAATGTGAGCAACGGGATGAGGCTGCAGTCCCAGGGAAATGGGCTGGGAAGAGCTAATCAGATCAGCAGATCCCAACTAAAGAGCTGGATCCCTGATTTTATGTGTGGTTTATGTGTGGAGATGGAGATGGTGTGGGGGACACTTGGAACTCAGAACCCAAAGGAAAAAAAAGACATTCTATAGCAAAGACATCTGCACTAGAATGTTTATAGCAGCACAGTTCACAATTGCAAAGACATGGAAACAACCCAAGTGCCCACCCATACATGAGTAGATTAATAAAATGTGGTACATGTATACCATGGAGTTCTATTCAGCCACAAGAAACAATGGTGATCTAGCACCTCTTGTATTATCCTGGATAAGGCTGGATATGATTCTAAGTGAAGTATCACAAGAATGGAAAACCAAGCACCACATGTACTCACCATCAAATTGGTCTTAATTGATCAACATTTATGTGCACATATAGTATTAACATTCATCGGGTGTCAGGCAGATGGAAGGGGGGAGATGGGATATATTCACACCTAATGGTTGCAGTACACATCATCTGAAGGGTTGACATACTTGTGGTTCTGAATAGGGTGGGATAAAGGTAATATATGTAACCTAAACATTTGTACCCCCATAATATACTGAAATAAAAGAAAAAAAAGAAAAAGTAGGCAAATCATAATAAGGATACAAATTTTTGCTTACACAGACATCTCTGTTTTATTATGGGATACTGAACTTGGTTGATAATTGATCCTGAAAGATTCAAAAAGGGAAAGAATGTGCACAGGAGGCACTATTCATTCTTTTTTTATTTTTAATTTTTATGGATACATGATAGTTGTGCGTATTTATATGATACATGTGCCATTTTGATATAAGCATGCAATGTGCAATGATCAAATCAGGGTAATTGGATTATCCATCATTTCAAACCTTTATCATTTCTTTGTGTGGGGAACATTCTCAAACTTCTCTTGTAGCTATTTTGAAATATACACTAAATTATTTTTGGCTATAGCCCCCCTATTGTGCTAACTAATACTAGATCTTATTCTGTCTATATAACTGTATTTTTGTTCCAATTACCAGCCCTTCTTCGTCCCCTCTCCCCACTACCCTTCCCAGTCTCTGGTAACCACTATTCTATTCACTACCTCCATGAGGTAAATTTTTTAGCTCTTACATGTGAGTGAGAACATGCGACATTTGTCTTTCTGTGTCTGGCTTGTTTCTCTTAACATGATGTTTTTTAGTTCCATTCATGTTTTTGCAAATGACAGGATTTTATTCTTTTTATGGTTGAGTAATGCTCCATTGTGCATATATATCACATTTTCTTTATCCATTCATCCTTTGAGGGGCACCTAGTTTAATTCCGTATCTTAGCTATTGTGAATAGGGTTGCAATAAACTTTGGAGGGAAGACATCTCTTCAGTATATCAGTTTTCCTTCCTTTGTGCATATACCCAACAGTGGGTTTGCTGGGTCATTGAGTTCTATTTTTAGTTTTTTGAGGAACTGCCATACTATTTCTCACAGTGACTGTTGGTCCTCTTAAATGCTAGAGGACTAAAAATGCTACTCGTGTTTTTACAGCCCATTCAGTAGTGGGCCAAGAATCTTATTTGGCCTATTATAGGGTGAGATCATCACTGGATTCAAATTCCAGATGGGAAGACTGAGGTAAACAGCTAGGATTCTCTCTCTCTCTCTCTCTCTCTCTCTCTCTCTCTCTCTCTCTCTCTCACACACACACACACACACACACACACACACACACACACACACACAAACACACACACACAGTTCAATTGTAAAGTTTCAACAACTTAAGTTTAATCTTTTATGTAAATGAATACCTAAAGAACCTTTTGGGTTCTTCTGCTTTGCTCAACCAACTTTTTGAAACTTCAAAAAAGTCATTCCAGTCTGTCAAGCTTATTTGAGAAAAACATAGCTATAACGGAAAACTGTCATGCACATGATTGAAGACACTGTCTCACCTGAGCATCTGACTTCTACGTTTATCATAGGGCAGATGTAATTAGAGAAGTAAACATAAATCTTGAGAGGAATTCTATCTAGTGGATTTGGGGCAATATTGAAGAGACCCCTGTATCTCTCTTCTGCTTATTATTCTCCTTGGGAGTAATCTTTGTTGCTGGAATGAAGAGAAGGGATGCATTCAAAGAAAGAAGGTCTGTCTCCAGGCTTAGTCACCAGTGTTGGAAGCAGACTTTAGGACTGCATTCCTAGGCAGTCACAAAAAGTAGGCATTTGAATGGAGTGTTTCCAATATTTATTCATAAGAAATCTGGCTACTGTAGTAGGTCACAGGAAAATGTACAGACTCAGAGGGGAGAAAGAACACAAACATCATTGTCACTGTAAGAACCAAAAATACAACTCCAAATGTTATTAATAATCATTATTCCAGGAATAATACAGTAAAAGATTTAACCTTGGTAAAATATGATGCTTGTTCTCATTAGAATTTTCAAAGAGAATATATTTAGTCATGCCAATTAAAATCTCTACCCCCTGCTTTTTAATGTCTTTCCTCTTGCCTATGGATGCCTGAGGTATAAAGACAATCCCACATTTGAAAAGAAATGCTTAACATAACTCTAAGAACCAAAACACATCAGCACAGTAGCAAGTAAAAAATCTTCAATCTCTGCTGGTAGCTGGTATCTGCTTAGCCATTTGTTGTGTTAGAGAACTGGTACTCAATAATCAGGAGAGTGCTAGGCACCTAAATAGAAGAGATTTTTTTTCCCTTCAAGGAAAAAGTTGAGGTACAAAAGAGAATCTTGGACAAGTTGAAATCTGTGTTTAAATCCATCATTATTTTCCAACACTATTACTCAAATAAAAGCTTACAGAGCACTTAGTTTTATGATCTGCTAGATTTCCTATAGATGCAATAAGAGCATTAATAAGGATGATCTCTTTTTATATTATTCCATTAAAATAGAAGAATTTCTATTTACATTATCTAAACTCTACAATATAAAATTAGAAATAAGACATTATCCAAAGTTAAAGTAATTCAACTTCATTTACATTGGGTTGTGATGTTATAATTATGTCAGAGTTACAAATGTGATCATTTTCAGACAATGTAGACTAGTTTTTAAAGTGTGAAATTGACTTAATGAACTTAAAAATTATTTAATACTAGGCATTGTATTCGGGAGAATATGGGCCACTAATTCAAGATGACATGGTGTTCTGGGAAATAGAAAGCTATTAATATATTATTAAATAACTGTTTTTTATTATTATGATTAATAACTATGTAGAGATGCTGCTGTACAACTTTAGGAAAGGGCTTGAATAACGAGAAACAAGAGAACTTCCATGAAATAAGTTCATTGGTACAGTTAATGACTTTGTACTTTGAAGGTGAAAAATATCTGGGCCTGACAAAATGGCTTGAATAAATAGTGGAAACAAATTGTGATGAGAAAGAATTAATCTCCCATAGAGCGACACAACCTTAAATGCAGATGATAATTCCTTTATCAAATTAGATATTCCATTTGAGTTTTAAAAATATTTTAGATATTTCTTAGATATCTAATTGCTATTTCTTCTGCTATCTGATGAAATCAGATAATAAAAGAGATATATTCTATGTATTTATTGATTTTAATACTGGTCAATATTTATGTGCCAATATAGAAACTTTCTTAGGACCAAAGCATTACTGTTTAATAAGCTTTCTCAAGTTGTTCTTTGATGTCTCAAAGTCCTGGCCTTTCATCAGTCTTTATCTTCATTATATATTCATTATATCATCAAATGCATTTTCTTCCTCCACTATGTTTTTCACTTCAATGCCCTTGACCTATGATGAAATTGTGAGATGTTTTACATTTTTTCATAGTTGTGCATTCATTTGCTATTTTAGTCATTTTCTGAATAAAAACATTTCTTTGGTATGTCATGCTCACACTGAACTCAGAAAATCACTAAACCTCTCGCAAGAAATAACAATAG